>VZTR01002267.1:111418-157256 GCA_013400775.1 Chaetops frenatus | reverse complement strand
AGGGGGGAAAAACCGGCAGGGTCCCGGCCGCAGCCCCGGCACGGCCCCCAGGCCCTGGGGCCCAGAGCGGCCGGCCAGTGCCACGCCGGTGTTACCTTCCCTGCGGACGGAAGTCGAAGAGGGCTTCAAACTTCCCACTCCTAAAAATGTAAGCTTCGCAAAGATGCCCCTAATGTTCAAGTGGCTACATGAAGTGCCCATCTTAAAATTAGCCAATCCATGGGCTCCTCACCTCTGCTGGAAACTGTGCCCCGGCGGAAGTAGAAAAACAAAGAACCCCCCCAGGAAGGAGAAAAAAAAGTTGTTGTCCTTTAAACCACAACAGCAGTGTAAGGACTGGTAGATCAGTCCTATTCCACTTCTAAACTTGTGTTGGAAATACTTGTAGAGCTGAATCCTAGGTCTTGGAGGGGTGAAAACAGAAGTATTATGGATCATAGCATTAGATCCTGCTGTACAGTGAGATGTTCTGGAAAGCAGAAGATTTCTCTGCATCGGAAAGAAAGGTTGTTTTACTGTGTCTAATTCCTGGAAAATTGGCTCTTACTTGTTTTGTGTATGTGCCAGTGAAGTCTTTATATGCAAACAGACACACATACAGATTTGAGTACTTTCTTATTAACTAGCTGGAATATAAATCCTTAAGAGAAAAAGATCAAATGCATATTTAAGACACTTTGACAGGAAAGTGTTGCTTCACTTTGATCCTCTCCATACCAAAAGAGGCAGCTGAATCCAGTTTCCCATTAAAAATGCTATTTTTGCACCAGTAAGAGAAGGGAAGAGTACATGTATCAGTTTCTCACTTGGAAGCTTGTTCCACTTCTCCTAAAGCACATAAATATCTATGGCTAAGATGAAGCACACATTTATATGTGAACATAATTCCTTCACACTGTGGTTAGGATGCATCAGTGGGAACTGGATACTGAGATGTGAGCTGGAAGAGTCTGGCACTCGTTCTGCTAGTGAATGTCCAAGGTACCTCAGGTAGTACTTGAAGTACTGGATTCTGCAAGAAATCAAAGTAGCATGATATTAATCATGAATGTTAAGTCCCATTTATGAATTGTCTTATCTCCTTTTGAAAGACTAATGAAGGAAGTTTTGTTTGCCTATCTTCCCATTTGCTTTGAGGTCCATTTGGAAATTGGGGAATATTTCAGAATTATGCTTAGTTGATTGTAAGTGAGTAAATTAATCCCCTTCAGGTTTTCTTTTCATCTTTCATACTTTCTGTATGAAAAATAGTCTTTAGAAGATGTCATCATGTTTCAGTGTAACAAAAGTACTAATGGAGTTGTTTTTTTTGGTTTCGGTTTTTCTTTTGCCTTGTTTCTTCAATGGGGTTTAGAAGTGTTAGTATATTCAGGACATTGCAGTTGGCTAGTAAGAATGAAACATTGTAATAAATATTTTCCCGTTCAGATTAAAAAAAAAAACAAACAAAAAAAAACCCAGAAGAAGATTAACAGCAGTGAAATGCTGATAAAAGAGCATCTTCCAGCCCTAGTGAAAAAAAAAAATTGGGATATTTCCAAGGAAGGTGGAGATAGAAAAGAGAAATATGTGTTTGACTTGATTAGAAAAGAGACACATTTTCACCAAGGGGAAAGAGACTGGTTAATCCTTTGTAAAAGCTCAGATCAATGACTGTAGTTCTTCAGTGCTTAAAGCAGTCAAGCAGTGTTCAGTTATTCCTTTTTCACTGCCATGCCCTGAGTAACTTTCATCACTTCTCCAACAAGATAGTCTTATTCAGAAAACACTGGTATTGCTGAGTCATGGACTGCAGTGGCTGTTTAAACACAAAGCTAGATGGACCAATAATCTCAAAACATTGGTGAAGTCAGTTTTGGTCTTCTATGTTCTTAAAATGCTATGAATTGGTGTTGGGTCTTACATACTCCCTTGAAACCACGGAGCAACTCCAATTTGTCCTCATTGTCATCCATATCTGTGTGAATACTACATTCATATAAACAGAGAACTACTGTTTATCACCAGTGCCAAAGTTCTGTGACTTGCGAGAGTGAAGCACTCATTTAGGTAATTAAGAATCAGTTCTAGGTAATAAGTAGAATTTTTACTTACTAGTTAAGAATAAAATCTGATCAATGTAGCAAATAAAATCACAGTTTATAGTACAGAATATAATTGATTAAGGTGATGATGGTAGCTATCCCCATCATTAGCAGTATTGTGGAGATATATAGCTCTCTGATTCCTTTCCAGAACAACTTCAGGAAATGCTCTATTATCATTGCTTTTGCTTGGGTTTAATACAACTGAGAGCTCTTTCTCACCTCTTGAAGTGAATTGCTACAGTGTCCTTACACACTGCACTGATTTTGACAATTTTTAAGTATGATATTCAAAAGATTGTCCTTATTGTCTCAGATAAGGCAAATCAGGAAGATACTTGTCTTGGGGAAAAAGATATTTTATTAATGAAATTGAAATTCACTTTTAACTAGCAATGGAGATGGAAGGAGATCAGAAGATTTGCTGTAGGTAAGTCTGTTCAATGACAAAAATATGTTGAATTATGAAACTGGAGCTCTTGCTTTCAGTATCGATATTTTTCCATCAATTTGCCAATAATTAGAACACACAGAAACTATCCATTGACTTAATAAAAATCAGATCTCTTTGAAACTTCATAGTGAACTGGGTCCTCTATGAAATTTCCATTTCCTAAACTTTAACAGACTGACTATAAGGCTCAGCACTTGCATCAAAAAGGGTAGAAAGATAAAAGATGCTGAAGAAAGAAACTGAAAGTTGTCAAATGAAGCAGTTCTAATGAGACCTTTGCAATTCTTCTGAATAGAGAGAGCAGCTCAGTTACTGTGTGGAAAACTGTTGGGGTCTTCTTGGGACTGAGAACACTGAGTTAGAAAACATAATTTAAAGCATATTCCTTTCCCTCTTTTCCCTTCTACTTTTTCATCATTTGACTAGGAAAATTGGGACATCTTTTTGTCTTCCATTCCCTTTCTTTTCCCTCCCTTTTCTCCTCCACCTTTCTTCTGGAATATTTCTCTCTTTCTCACAAAGGATGATTTTTGTTTCTTTTCATCTCTGCTCTACTGACCTGCAGGAGGATGTCACTGAACATGCCTCTAGAGACCGATAGTATCTTCAGCAGGATTTCTTGAGCATGTTGCATTTTTCATAAGATAAGCAGATGGAAAAGGATCATCAAGCCAATAAGTATTGTCAGCTTCAGATGCACCAGGAGACAAGGACAGTACCTCCCCTTTTTTTTTTTTTAATGAACTACATTTCCAGCGATGCGAGCTGACTCAGTGCCTATTTGATGCATTTTCACTCTTGAGCATTTTCTTAAAACTATGTAACTCTGCAGCTGTCCTGTGATCTTAAGTGAACTTCTCAGTCTTTTGTAATATTGCCAACTGCATTTAGGTTTCTTGTGATAAACAATGGTTACTATTTATTGGATGACAGGCATGAGGGGAACTACTATTCTGTGACATCCTCGATTGTGCAGCTGCATAGCATTCTGATAAGGCAGGAGACAGTGCCACATTGATCAACCCTGCTCTACACTCACTGCAGATACATTATGCAACGTTTTAAGTCAGTAAGAGACAAAGCAATTAACTTAAATTTCTTGATGTTTCTGCCTTTTGCGTTTTGGTTTTTGGTTTGGTTTTTGTTCTGTTTTTTTTTTTAAGACCATGTCTAGTAAACTTGTTATTCTCCTGAAAGTAAAGGTATGAAGGTCAAAATGAATAGAGCACAATGTCTTGACAGAATGACACCTGTTCCTTGTTGTGCAGCTGCTAGCCAGATAGAACAAAGCTATAACAAACCTGTAAAATATGGGTGCCTCAGTGCTTGACTGTTCTGTCATTTCTAATGTCATCTTGTTGCCTTTCCTTATTTGAGAAAATTGGAAAGCAGGTGTTAGAATCTTATACACTGCAAAACACTGCATCTATCGTTGGCTTTCCAGCTGTGGCTATCCTGTGCTGCAGCTGCACATTATCACTCTGCAAAGGGAGAGCAGACACTGGCCGTTTTTTCCCCCAAGCTGTCATATGAACTCTCTTTTCACAATGCTGAGTGTGCTGCTGCTGTGACTAAAGAGTTCAGACCAAATTTACTGTACTTTTATCAAATAAATATTACAATGGGATTGTCAAACCCTTACAGAAGTTGTGGAGAAACCCTTGGTGGTGTTCTTCTTTTGTGCTCTACAAATAGGTGTGTCGGTGGGCTTTTTTATTTGCTTTGCTTTTTTGGAGGGAATTAAAAAGTTTAGGAGAGAGGAAGAGCAATTCTGTGTATGCCAGTTGATTAATTTTTTTTTTTGTCTTGACCTTTTTACTCCATTTTATTGCCAGGCCCAAAGTCATAAGCAGGGTATTGGAACGTAGATCAAGAATTGTACCTCTGTTGTGGGAATATGACACTTTGATTAAGAGTGATATCAGACACTGTGCTTTTTCAAAAACAGACTTGCAGCAGATGCAGAGAAAAAGGTGAAATGAGAAATGCTTTTTTTTGTTGGTTCAAATTGAAGAGTGAGACTGAATTGGAAAATGAGTTGTGCTCTTCTTTGCACTGACTGATCCATGTTTTCTGTCTCCTGGGCCCCTCATGGGGCCACCCTCATCTCTGCTCTTGTAACCTGCTTTCTGCCAGCCCTTCTCTCTCCTTCACAGTATTACAGAGTATATTTTGATGTTTCACTCTTCATCCAATGGCTAGTCCTATGTCTCTTCTTGTCCTCTGCATCTTTAAACTTATAACAGCCTCTGTGCTTTTTGTTTCCCAGCCTTGTTCTCTGCTGGAACTTGCCACATTACTCATTAATCTTTGACATTTTGTGCTGCTCATCTCTGCCCAGCTTGCCTCTCAAAAACTGTAGGCTGGAGATTGCTGAATAAAAGTAATTTTATTAGAAATCTTGATTAGCCTATGTGGAAGTGTCTTTTCTTAAGTTTATTTTCACGTGTTAAATTTGTCTGAACACTGAAAGAGAAAAAAATTGGATTGTACTAATCTTCTTACGGTTTTTTTGCTCAAACAGTCAGATAGCCTATGCTAAATTCACAGTGACTATTTGGTGGTAGGGGCTAAACATTTATTTCTTGGGGCTATAATCTTTCCTTCCTGCAGTTAACTAAAGCAGGAACACATCGAGCCATTTGTACACATGCAGGATGTTTCTCAGGGGTTGTTCCTGATCATGGTGCTTATAATGATGTTGTGGTTTAAAGGACAACAACTTTTTTTTCTCCTTCCTGGGGGGGGTTCTTTGTTTTTCTACTTCTGCCGGGGCACAGTTTCCAGCAGAGGTGAGGAGCCCATGGATTGGCTAATTTTAAGATGGGCACTCCATGTAGCCATTGAATATTAGGGGCGTCTTTGCGAAGCTTACATTTTTAGGAGCGGGAAGTTTGAAGCCCTCTTTGACTTCCGTCCGCGGGGAAGGTAACTCCGGCGTGGCACTGGCCGGCCGCTCCGGGCCCCAGGGCCTGGGGGCCGTGCCGGGGCTGCGGCCGGCTCCCCCTTCCCCCACCTCCTCCCTGGCAGTGATGCTGCTGTGGGGCTGCTTTTGCTCTCCCTCTCCTTGCCTGAGGGAGAGGAGAATGGAACTCCAGGAGGGGGCTCCCGGCCCTCCCCTTTCCCGGGCCGGGCTTCCCCCCCCCAACGGGGTGAGAGAGAGAGAGATCAGCCTGCAGTTGCCGGGATTGCAGCTACGATTGCTGTTTTGGTTTTCCCGCGGCTCTTCCCCCACTCTGTGGAATGCATGAAGTTCCAACTGCACTGAGAAAGGGGATTAACCCTTTGGGTGTACCTGATGGATTCAGAAAAAGGTTGAGCCAGGGAAGAAGCTTGCAGAAGCTCCTAGGTCAATGAGAAAGGAGTTAAAGACTAAAGGAGGGGAGAAAGAAGAGATGCCTTTAAGCTGAAAATCTTTTGTAAAGCCATGGTGATGAACTGCTCCTTGTAACTCACGGAATACCTTGGGGGAGATGCAGTGAAGTGTCCTGCTTGTAACCTGAGCAAAGGCACTTGGTGCTGAAGCAGTTGTGATTAATGAGGAACCTGACCAGAGGGAGAGAAAGATGGGGACTAGGCTACAGATATGAGCGATGAGAGTCCCTTGCCCTCGGGGATAGAAGAAGACCCCTTGTTCCAGGAATGAGAAACCTTGCTTCCAGAGAGAGAAGACCTTTGCTTTCCTACCAGGACAACTCATCCTTAAAACTCCACCCCATAGTATATGAGTGAGCCCTTGGATGACAGTTGTGGGAAAAGCTGTAACCAAGGGAAGACTTGTGTCACATGTGAACTAATATCCTTTCTGGGCGGGAGTTCACAGTGATATGGATTCTACAAGAGACTTATGCTTCTTGTGGGAAAAATCTCCATGGTGAGACAAGAGAGACTCTTCTTCCAATTGGACTGATGAAAGCCTATTTCAAGAGTGGTAAATTGACCAGGGGTTGTTCTAAGTTTGTTTCTCTGTGTTGTTGGTGAGAAGGATGGTGGTAAAGGAAGATAAATGAGGTAGGAGAAAGGAACCATCTTGGGTGGGGGGCTGGGGGAGGAAGAAGAAACCACCTGGGGGTTGATTTTGATTCTGTTGTCTTTTGTTAATAAACTATTTTTATCTTTGAAGTTTAGGCCTGTTTTGCATTTCTCTTAATCCTTATGCTCATAAAACCACTACACTACACTCTCGCCTGGTGTGAGCAGGCGAGCAGGCGAATGTGAAACTGCTACAAATGACAAGGCTGTGGGTTCAGTCCCTGTATGAGCCATTCACTTGGATTGGACTCAGTGATTCTTGTGGGTCCCTTCCAACTTAAAATATTCAGTGATTCTGTGATCTAAAGACTAGAGCAGTGGACAGAAGTGTCTCCTTTTTCTTTCTCTTTCACATCCATACGTGTTGTAGGGCAACTGTTTCTGTGGTACCCACTCCCATGGTTTCTGAGTCAAAATTCCTCTTCAGCCTGCCGCTCTTCTATGACATTATGAAGAAAATAATCATAGAAAAAACTGTTTGCTGGTTATAAGTGCTGACTTCACTGACTTTAGGCTTATCCAGGATTCTTAAATCACACCATAAGCTTTGGATGGTATCCTGCACATCCAGGTCTGTTTAAACAAGCATTTGATACAGACAGGAAAAGAAAGGCTTTGGCTGGTGAAGAGGTTTGAAAACGCTTATCACCAATCCAAGTCTCTGTTGTGTTTCTCACAGGGCCTCCTGAAGAAGTGTTACTCTGCAGAGGCTGCATACCTGTTCCAGCAGGACAAGTTCTATGATGTCAGCTACGACACAGGTGACAAGTCCATCCAGTGCAGCAGGCGTCCAGATGCATTCAAATTCTGGCTGATGTGGAAAGCACTGGGAACAACGGGGCTCGAGGAGAGAGTGAACAGGGCACTGGCTTTGGCAAGGTACTGCCTTCACAGTTTGGAATATGTCTGGTGTGTTTGATCGGCTGAAATATTGGCACTGCTTATGCTCCGTATCCTGGAGCAGACCCCTTTGTTACATTTTCCCTCTCTCCTTTTCTTTGAGTATAATAGGAAGAGCTAATAGCAATAATAATTACTATTGTTACATTTGCTACAATATTTAATAGTAATTATTGCTTTTAGCAATAAGCATAAATGTTGGTAAACATGGAACTCAAAATTAGGCTATCAGTCTGTATTGTGGAACAATTACGTTCTCTGAACTAGGCATAGGACAGGTTAACCAAAACACCTTCTTTTAGCTCAACTGTGTGTTCTGGTGTTGGTGTGAAAGAAGTCTTATGTGCCAGAATCCAAGCTGTGCCTGGAAAGAAGCAAATTTTCCTGTTTATGTCATTCCTCATGAATGAGGTGGTACCTTGGAGTGGCTACCCAGAACAGAGGCTAAGACAAGGTTAATAGAATAATGTGGGTATTTAATAAAGGCCTTCTATAGCTACACCTTAGGCAGACAAAAGCCTCACAGAGGCTACACCCAATGATGGACGACAGTCATGAGTTTTTCAGACAGACATAAGTTTGGTCCATTTGCATATCAGGAGTTAATTCAGCAGTTACAGCTTCAGGTAATGAAATCATACTTGCCCAGTTCGTTCCTCCCTAATTCACTTTTGTTTATATTTTTTGGGGCCTGAGGCTGTAGGGTGTCCTTGGATCACAGGCCCAGAGGGATTGTTTTGTCTAACTAAAATGTAAAGGCAGTTAGCCACCTTATATGGAGTTTGAAGCTATGCACTAATGCAGTGTAGGATTTGAAAAATATAAAAGCTAAAATCTTAAGGCGTCAGAGGAAATGCAAAAATCTGATAATGGAAAACTCATATGAGGACATTGTGTTAATATTAGGACATAGTAGAGGTATATGAAAGCAATGTTGTTCTGACATACTGAGTGGTTTTTCTCAAGTTTGCTAAAGTTCTTAATGCTTACAGTATGTCTGTTAGGGACTGAAATACCATTTTCTTGTGATCTTCCCCACACCTGTCCTCTTCAATTTCACTAAGTTTTTGGTCTTGCAGAACTGAGTTTCACAAGTGAATTCAGCAAATTTCTTGGTAGAGGGTGTTTAGAAAGTGAAGGTGATGTCTTGGTTTCTGGGAAGAAATTCCATACACAGGTGGTTTTCTCTTCTTTTAAAAGAAATTATTTTGAAATAAGATAATGGCCCCTGAAAAAAAGTTCACTTTAAATAAAATGTTTGTTCAGAATTTATACAAGACAAGCACAACGAAAGCTTCATGAAACTAGCTACACACTGCCGTAAGTCAAATAATTGGTATTGACATTTTACTTCTTGTATGAATTAGCAAGTACAAAAGAATTGAATGTTTACTTCAATGAAAATTAAAGGAATAGTCCAACTCAAATGAAGACACTTAGAGAAAAAAGAAAAATGCTCCTGACCTAAACCCAGAGTGGATTTGAAAGGAATAAAAAGAAAGAACCAAAACCAGAAAAACTCAAAAAAGCTGTGACTTTGTCTCTATTTTGCTTCTTTAAAGCCACTCAGTTTTTTGGCTGGTTATGTGTTTTTTAATATCTTCTAGTTAAATTGCACCTTGTTTTTGTTGCGAAGCATTGTACTGTTCTTTGTTCAGAGTAAGTAATTCTTTCCACTATCAGTAGGAGAATTCAGCCTTATCAAGGTCACTGGCCAAGGTCATTTGACTGACTGTGTAGTGATTAATGACCTTTCTGGGATCGATATTTCTGTTTAACATTAGGATTCAGATGGTAACACTTCTAAGGAGTGACTGGCTTGTCTATTCTGGTTTTTGGTTTGCTTTTCCATTAGGAAGAAATTTAATTTTTAGACATTATCCGATGAAATAGATTCTTCACAGTGGTATCATTGCCATCTTTAGTTTGCAAGGATATGGGCACTGTACCTGGTTTATTAACTACTCAGCTGTGCAGCCTTTCTCCTCATTTGTTACATTAGATGTTACTTTGATTGCAAGGGTAGTATTTCAGTGTTCCTGAACACAGAACTGGATTAATTCTGGAATTAGTCCACTGACTATAGAATTTAAAGACAAGATTGCTTTTTTTTTTTAACTTGTAGCCAAGCAGAGCTGCAAAGGTTTAGGGTGATTGCAGGCATGTATTTCTTATGCAGCAAACTTTGCCTATTGGCTATTCCAGTAATATCTTCATGTTCTGGAGATGAATCATACTTTCAGGGTATTAAATATCCCAGGAACATTGTGATACTATCTATCTGGAAAGGCTTGCTTTTTAAATACCTAGAGCAGAACATCCAGCTGATCGTTTCAGAACTTTTTTGCTTATTTTCTTCCCCCTAGTTATTTTTAATGCAGGGATGTTGCTTTATAAAGTTCAGTAAAAAGAAAATAGAAGTGTTTTAGAACACAGCAATAGTTACTATATAAGTACCTCTGCAATTTATGCTTCACCTTCTTTGGAGTTTTTCTGCCTGTTTCTTCTTCTGACACCCACTGCTAGCAGACATGTGTCTACTTTCATGGCAGATCTCCACCCCCCATTTTCTGCAAGGCTTAATCACAGCACATGACATTTTTCTGTGTACTTTGGTCTTCACTAGGACTCAAGCTCTTCTAACGTACTACAACTGTGACATGATAATAAAACTTCACTGTCAACTGTGGAAAGATGCACAAAGTAAATTGCTCCACTGCCATCAAATGATCCTGGCAAGATAAATCATGGGCTATGGATTTTCTAATGGCTGCCTTCTTAGGTTATTGGCAGTGTAGTTAAGAACATGATTAACAGTGTTGTGAACCTGACCGACATCAGGTAGCCTATGTCAGATTTTATACCTACATGATATAAAATAAAGGCACTTGAGGTATGAGGGAAAAGTATTAAGCATTGCAAAATTGCTTTAACAATTTAAGACCTTAAGCAAGCAAACAAACAAACAAAAAAACCAACCAAACAAAAAAACCAAAAAAACCAAAACACAAAACAAAACAAAACACAACAAACAAACAAACAAACAAACAACCCCCCCCAAAAAAAACAAACAAAAAAAGAAAGTGATTATGCATAGGTTTCACTTTCATCATTTATTAAAGAAAAAAAAAGAAATTGAAGGCCACTGTCATATGAATAGCCCGCTGATGTTGCTGAATATCTGTTTTATGGCACAGACAAGTATCTTCTTATAAACAAGACAGAAGCAGCAAGCTTGTTTGACATAAGATAATTACCCTAGAGATAATCATGCCTCTCTTTCAACCTAAACGATAGTGTGGGCATTAAAAGCCAGATAACAAATGCACACAGGAGGATCTGAATGGCGATGGCAGAAACGCCCAGAACTGTGACTTGCTCCAGGGAGAGCAAACTCTTCAGCAGTGCACAGCACAGCTCCTGAGCTGCTTGTTGCGGGCACTGGCTCTCCACCGCAGCCATGGCTTTGCTGGGATGTGTGCTGGGAGGTAATGAGTCACAGGCACAGCACCTGTCAATGATAAACAGCGTGACAGATAAATGTGTGCCGTCCAGGGTATTGTTTATCGCTTCCCTCGCCAGCCTGTTTCTGCAGCACGCCTGCTGAGGACAAGGCCTTGCAGAGACAACTGTGCTAGAGGTGTCGCTGAGGGGGAAACTTTGAGGAGTGTGGGTAGGACCAAGGGGAGGTTATTTTCACGATATTTCTCTTTCTCAACTAAAAGAATAACTAGTGTGGTGACCAGTAATGCAGCTTCAGGCAAGAAAATGCCAAAGAGTGAATGCAAGAGAAGAACGGGTTTGTGCACAATCAGCAGTTTAACTGTGTCAGGTTTGTTAATATTAGACAGCAATACCGTCGTGTAGAAGACTAAAATTTTGTTGGAATGGAAAAGCAGTGGGAATTTGAGGTGAATTCTTTGAATTTTTTCTTTGGAAGGCTTTGAGTGGAAGAGCGGAAAGAGAGAAGTCCCACCTCTGTCCTCTTTGCGTCAGAATTCCTGTGTAATATGTGCCGTGGCAAAGTTGCAGCCATGTTTTTAAAAATTTCTGTAAATTGCAAGTATTTGTATCCAAAATTTAGATTCAAACCCATGTTTCCATTGAAGACTTCTGGGCTTTTCATGCTTGACAGGTGAGAAAGAAAAGAAATTCGCATTTTAATATGCTGTTAGCATAGGATGTCCAGGGGTTGTTGTACATAAGCAGTGGCCCACTGAATGGAAAGGTACACTGTTGTGTACAGTGTGGAATGTGGGCAATAGTGGGAAAATTGCTGAGCCTGAAGTATGTTCAAACTCTTAAATTCTGGGCTAAGCTAAGAGATCCTGGTGATAGTAGAATGCAAGAGGTGTCAGGGCGACCATGAAATAACCTGGCAGCACAGTATTGGCACTTGAGAACAAGGCATAGAGGTATTAATTTGTAAAGAGCAACATCAATGGATATTTGCATAGGGAAAGTTCAAAACCTGATGCAAATAGGATCATGCTGTGTGGCTGCTGAAAATCTGTGCCTGAGGGCAGAATTTGGCTTCTCCTCAGTGCTCTTTAGCTGGCTGTAGCCTTCTTTTGTTTCCAGGAACTGGTAGCTGTTGCATTTTCACAGCAGGTAGAAATGAGGTTTAACTCTGTTGTTTTCTTAGTGTGGGAAAAAAAAAAAAGGAAAAAAATATACATGTTTAAGACCCTTTTTGTTGTTGTTGTATGTGTGTTTTGTTCTGTGCTTTAAACCCCTGATTTTTTAATTACAGATATCTAGTGGAGGAAATTAAGAAAAGAGAGGGATTTCAGCTTCTTTTGGAGGTAAGTGAAAAGAGAACTGAATTGTTGTTGTTATTGCTAGGAAGTGTCCATTGTTTGATTTTGTTCTTTTTAGTCAATTATCAGTTTGTATTTAAAGTATCTAATCTAGTAAGTTTATGTTTTGGAGATCCACAGATATGATTGAACACACATAACATGTGCTGTATTCCCTGCTATCGCTCTACCTGATTTCCTAGCTTCTGGTCCTGTATTGCCTCAGGGGATGTAGATGGAGCACTTTTCTGTGAGAGTGAAAAGGCTGCCTGTAAAAAAACCAGTGCTTGCCAGACCTACAGATAAGACTGTGTGCTGGGTGGAAAAATAGTTCGATCGTAAAAATTGACTATTCATTGTTAAAGTCTGTATTTTTCCCTAATTCTATTTTTGACTCCCATCTTCCTAAAAACTACCCAAAAGTTGTGTGTTTCGTCTTGTCTTTGCTAAACCTGTCAGTTTATTTCCTGTTTGGTGATCTTCCTTGGGGGTGAGTGAAGGGAATAGAGCTTAAGTACTATTTTTCTACCTGTCCTCAGCTCTTTGGTTAATAAGGCTGATATCTGAGGGTGTTGCAAAGACCTGTCATTTTTATAAAAACTTTTTGCATTGTTGGAAATGGACTTGCATGAAAGGCAGGATGGTATGTGGGATCAGGAGGAAGAGAGTACATGGAGGAGGATGGGAAATGGAGTAAGTGCCACCACAAGCATTCCAGGTTAGGCTGGACAAAATACAAAATATGAAAAATATTTCATACTATTCATACAGTGTAAACTTTTCTTTTTAACTTTGAAAAGTGCTGATCACTTGAAGAATTTAAGGCCAGCTGCACAGGATGGGATCAGCAAAGTGGCAAGTCTGTTAAATGCTGTCCATTTCTTATTATTGTAGATCTTAGCAAAGAGCCCAGATCTGCTGTAGATGTGAAAACTCTTGGTAAGAGCAGAGACTGCTTTGTAGGTCCTGCAGGAATGGGACACCTGTATTAAATGTGGGTTTGAAGGGAGTGTTGTAGTATGGACTATGAGAAAGAAGTTGAGCTTCTTGAGTTCTGTGAGTTCTTCTACGAGTTGAGAAGTTGAAAGAGTTAAGTAAGTTTTCAGGAGTGCAGGGGGTTAAGCAATAAGAATTCAAAGAAAAGATGCTATGAGGCAGTGAGACCCAGCTGTGTAAGGCCTCTCTGAAGGAAAGATGTGCTTCAGACAAGAATCTTAGCAAGATGATCCCCTGATACATGCAGTGAGGAAAAACCTGTAATGAGAATTGCTCTGTGGCCTGGAAATGCCACTTGTGCCTGAGTCATCTTGAACTCTTCTGTGGTATAATTGCTTACCTGCTTGGATAAGACCTGTGACAAGACAAGCAGAAATAGAGCGTGGAGCATGGCTGGGGGTAGTTTTCTAGGATGAATGGTATTTTCAGAGGGTGATGATGTATTTGATGTGTGAAAGGAAACTGAGATAATCAAGAAGGCAATATAGGCAATGGCAATATGGTAATGTATGCCATCTGTCTGCTCCTGCCATCTGATTTTAAATAGTTTTGCAATAAACCCTGTAACACTGAGCTAGTGCTTGCTCTTACGGGGAAGGCGCTGCCTTTTCAGGGTCTGTTTATGTGTGTACTCAACACACACTCTTTAGGGAAAGAAATGGGACTTTAAGAACTGATCTTTATTCCATTCAGCAGCAGCTCATGGCAGGTTTGCAGCTCAGTTCCTGCTGACAATGATATTCTTCTTGATGATTAAATTGTATTTAATGCATTCTTTGAAGTGAAGCGGAAAATGATATGAGCAGCTCTCAGTGGCCTTTCATGAAAGAACATGTCTCAGCTGGTGGGCTCACCTCGTTCAGGAGACTGCCTGGGATTATAATAACAGCCACATCCACAGTGGGGCAAAGAGATGGTGTGACTCAGCTGCCAGGCTCCCTTTTAACAGTGTTTTTTTTTTCTTTCAGCTAGTACTAATGAGGATGGCATGTGGGAGAGGAGTGGGGTGTGTGAATTCACAATCCAAATTACCATAATCCATATCATAATCTAGATGGCATCTGAATGCTGTGCTGCAAAGAGTATAGGTCAAGATTGACTTAGTGGTTTACGGGTTGTGTGGGATGGGATCAGGAGGTGTATCTATTCCTCATATTATTGTTCTCTATGCAGGTAAACAAACAAACAAAAAAGTTCCAAATTAGCAGGAAATGTATAGAGACCCTGGACTGGCCTGCTGGGAACATTTTCTCAATCATATATGATGCAGAAACCTCATAAGCACAAAATGCCTTATTTTATAATGCATGGTGAACAACCACTTTTTCTGGGATCCTTACAGCTAACTGTGCTGAGTTTAAAGGCAAAATTTCCCTGGAGAGAAGCAGACATGTGGAGTCTCAGTCTTTACTCAAAAGAACTGCTTAGATATTAGACAAGATACATTCAGGATATGGTGCACACCCTGCAAGGGGTCTTGAGAATCTTGTAACGTGGAAATTGAGAAATTCGGCATTAACTGCAGCACTGTATAGTGTGCTCTATGATATGAAAGGAGATTGGCATTGTTAAGCAGAATAATGACTAGGTGTGCAAGTGTTAAATGGTCACAAAAATTGAGTTTCTGTGTTTTGTATAAAAGGCATCATTGGAAATTTCCTTTAAAAAACCCCAAAACACTAAAAAGAAAATGTACTCTTTAGAGTTGCTTCAAGTATGAATTCTGTAAGTTACCTTTCTGTGCCTCTCTATACTTTTTCTAGCCACAGTTTTTTACTGAGTAAAACAGAGTTAAAGATGAATACAGGAAGAAGAAATTAAAAAGGAGCCCCTGGCAGCAGGAAGGGGAATGGATGATTTGAAAAATTATTTCTGGTTTCAAAAAAAGGGGAACAAAATGTGGCTTGGAGAAGGAAGCTTTAAAGAAAAGGTTATTAACTCAAAGGTTTCACCCCCAAAAATAAAGCAGAACTCTTTGAAAAGCTATAATATATATCCCTGTCCTATCTATTGCATCTTATAAACAATCACTTGTTCTCTCATTTAGCCGGAGTATGCAAACGTCTGCTTTTGGTACATTCCACCAAGCTTAAGAAAAATGGAGGATGGACCTGAATTTTGGCAAAAGCTGCACCAGGTGAGTGTCATGTGTTACCTGAGGCTTACTGATTCATCTGTGTGCCCGATAAGAATGTGAACTTGGCTTTGCTCACCATTATAACCTATCAGTAGTATGGGGATTTAATCCTTAAATAGATGTTGGTAAGATTTATGCTTTTTCTTGGTTTAGATAAAGCTATTTTTCTTTTCCTGAATGTAAGAGGTGTAGGCATTAACAAATATTTAGCTTGTTATCCAAGCTGTTAGCAGGTGGCAGAGCTGAGAGAAGAGGAACATCTCTTGTCTGGACAGATTATTCATCACCTATTTCATATACTTAGTGCTGCCCTTGGAACTTGGCTTGCATTATCTGTGATAATCTATGATAATGGAAGAAAGGAAGTGCTTAAGAATGTATTTCTGATGTTAAACATGAATGTCAACAGGAATACAATGGGAAAATACTGTGGGAAAAACTACACTGATGAATGTTTTGGTAATTCTTTGCCATCCTGATAGAAAATCATGAACATGATTTTCATTAAAAACTTGGAAAAAAAGCAGCAGTAAAATTTTGAATTTACTAGTGGAGAATCATTAGTTAAGACTTAATTAAGAAGCCACTAGACATTGTGGTATTATGTTTTACTGAGTAAGTTATTCTGTGAGGAATTGAATTTAATTCTTTGTTTGCTCATCTCTGGAAGAGCTTTGGTGTTCTGTGTTTATTTTTTTCATAGAATTTTCTACTAGAAATTTAACCTAGAACATAGATGCATATATCATATGCATACTATGTAAACAAGCTTACATACTTTATATACATGCTTCCTGTAACATCTGCTTTCATTTCGGGAGCTTTCACAGGAATTGCTTTAAATTTTTGCTGGAGGCTGGTGTCTTTAGGGGAAAGATCATCCTTAACCCCATCTGTACTGTTTTGGAAAGTGTATTTTTGTAGTACAGATCCATGCATAGTCACAGTATGGACACAAGGGCTTGGCATTTACCATGCTTTCACAAAGTTATGTTCCTTTTGTTTGGGGCTTCCCATCCTCTCCTTAGAGTGGAAGGCTTATATATGAATATGTGTGTATATATGAATATATGTATGTATGTATACAGAGCTGTGTAACAGCTCATCTACACATGGAGAAGTGAGGATTTGGGAAGGGGCAATGGGAAGGCATAGAAGAAACTGTGCTGCAGCTGTCACTGTTTGATTTACGTGGCTACAGATGGGACCAAGGAGGGAAGGGGTGAAGCACAACAAATGGCTTTGAGCACGTATGTTTGAGTGGCTCATGGAGTGCAACTTACTGGTTCTTTGCTCTGCTACTCTATGGTGCTTCCAGTCAGGGTAGGGAATAGATACCTGACTTTGTTTTACGTGCCAGTGTAGATAGATTGGTGCTGGAAATACAGATTTCCTAGCCAGTGTTTGTGGAAAAGAACTTGGAGGGAAAGATGCTTGTAAGCAATTTCTTCCTTGAACTGACCACTGCTGCAGATCTCAACCACTCTTTTCATGGGCAAGGTGAAAATTTTCTGATTCTTATATCTCCTCTGATGAAAAACTAAGAAATCTCAAATCCTAAGACAAACTATTTCAGTCTTCCTCACAAAAGCCTGAAAAAAATATCTAGCACAAACCAGAGCAAAGCTCCCTAGGAAATAGCACAAATTTCTCTCCTGGAGGAAACAAGAAATGATGATTGTTCGTTGCGTTATTTTAGACACTGCTGGGAAGTAGTTTGGCACTACAGAAGTGAGCCTGTTTCACAGTGAAAACATGTTATTTCACCTCCCTGATTCTCTACAGGAGTAGGTCTGGGGTTACTCTGCTTTTTGGATGCTGAGGGCCAGTTTGGGGCACAACATGTATCAGTGAACAGATGAGATGACAGCACTGGGTCAGAGAAAATGATTCTTACTTGACCTTTTCAGCTGGGATCAATTTGTTTTAACATTGCTGATGCAACCATGGTCATTATATTACATTAAGAAATACAAATATATTGCTGGAAAACAAGGAATGCATCCTGATCAGCAAGGTGTAAATGATAAGAGCATTAAGGCTGAAGAGGTTGTTACATGATGCCATTCATGGACATAACGGGGCTGTGACAGTTTCTTGAGTCCAGGCACTTCCTGAATATTCCCATCATTTCACTAAAACAAGCATTAAAATGCTTTCATTCACAATTTCTCTTTTCACACAACATTTTAACATCATAGTTATTCTGTTTATCCAGAAATCAATCTTCCTTTTTGTTGACCTGCATACCTGACAAAAATTAAGGAAACATGTCCTATAAATCCCTAAGGCAAGCAATTGATTTTTTTCAACTACTTGTTCAGCAATATTGTTCAGAACAATGTGCTGTCTTAGAAGGTTAGTTATATGAGTTTTAGTACTGGTGAAAGTTGATAAGCAAATTGTTCAAATCTGAAGTCCTCAACTTTGTGAAGAATTTGCCTAGTCCTGTGGAAAATAACCCTGGACATTTTCTGCTGTAGTGGCTCTTCTCCAGTTTCCATGGCCTACTTTATATGGAAATGTATCAGGACTGATTGGATGGTAGCATGATATCCGATCCTGATGTCAGCCTTCTTGTCCTATATAGAATATGTCTCTCAGAATCTTACTTTTTGTTTGTTTGTTTGTTTTGTTTTGGGTTTTTTGTTTGGTTGTTTGGTAGGCTGTTTGTTTTAAATTCTGGAGCCTTCAACTTCAGGTGTGAAATTTGCACTTTTCAGTCTCCTGCTTTCAAAACAGAATGGTGATAGAAAGCAGGGCCTGAAGGATAAGGAACAGCCACTAACTGGTCATTTTATGCATCACCTGAACAATTTAGGGAGTGAGAAAAAACCACGATGGTGGGGGAAGTAAAGAACAGCATAAGTGGCACATTGTTGTGTACTCTGTTATGCAGGAAATTAGGATCTCTGTGCACCTCCACAACCTGACACCACTTTGATCTTTTGGGATTACATCAGGAGCTGGCTGTGTAGAGAAACTAGTTCTACAAACAGTGCAGCAAGGCTTTGGATGCAGTTAGATGGTCCAAGATAGGCCATGCCCTGAACACCAAGCAGCATGTTGAGACCATAGCAGATGGAAGAGCCCAGAAACCATCCTGGCTGTGTAAGGTGTTTTCCAGTGCCATTCTCCACAAGTGAGGAGAGATATCTCTTTGTAGAAAGGATACAAACGGGCCCTCTGTGGTAATTGAGGAGCTGCTGGTAGATCCAACTAGAAGTATCTGTAAGTGGCATTTTGTCATTGCAGGCTGAGGGCCGGTGTCTCTGACCTGGAACTGACATAATTGTCGGGATGAAGGAGCGATGGCTTTGGGGGTGCTGTATGCGCCCCCCAGTGGGAATTTCGCTCCTTTTCCCTTGGTGACACACCGCAGGATTTATTTTGTGTACTGCTGAGAATGGTCGGTGTGTCACAGGGTCACGGCGAGAAAAGCTGAACTGGAAATTACAAGCCAGAAATGAAAGTGAGGGAAGAGGTAAAAACACATAGGCAGATACCATTTCAATTTTCTTATTTTCTCCATGCCTACAAATACCCATGCACATTATTTTTTTGTAGCAGTCTTCTCTTTAGAAAAGTCAGCTTTCTCAGCTTGTACTGAGGCACCTGCAGATGATACAGAATTAGCTGATTGCTAGTAACACCATCTCTGGAAAGCCTCATGGCAGCAAAATGGATTCTAGGGCACAAGGAAGGGTTTGGAGGGATATATCTGGAACTATTCTACTGCCATCCTGCTGCTAACCCAGTCAGCCAGCCATGTCTTATTCATTCAGGATGAGTTTGTAGTCTGCTGAAACTCAGACTTTAGTCTTGCAGACTAAAAGACAACACAGAAGTAACCATCTTTAACAGACCACTACTCCTGCAGGAGCCTGGGGGAGCCAGGAGCCAAAGGATACTGGAGCATAACTGTAGGGAGACTGTTATGTAACGAACAGTGCTCAGTAAAGAAGACAAGTGGTTTATTGCAAAGTATCATTTTAGACCTCGAAATCTGGGTTCAAAAAGTGCCACTAGGTTCCCAGTAAGTCTTTTGTGATTTACTATACTTCAGCTGGTTTGTAGTTCTAAAAAACACATGCTTGAGTACCAGATTTCCAGTGGTTCAGTAAAGCTTTTATACACAGTTGTTAGTTCCAGTTACTCAAAATTCTCGCATCTCAGTCTCAGACTCTACTTGTGTGGTGTGGTTGGTGTTTTTTTGGGGTTTTTTTTGTTTCCTTCCTTCCCTTTTGAGGATTTTTGTCCAAGTAACACAAAATTTATTGGCTATAATAGAAGATTCAGAATGCAAAGTCATGTCAAAGTAGTAATGTTCTACTAAAGCCTGTATAGCTCGGAATGCCATTTTGTCCCTCCTCTCTTCACCTTAGTAAAAGATAACCTTATTTCAGCCTTTCTCTCCTATTTAGGAGAAGATATAGCTATTATCTGAAGGCATATTTGTGAAATACCCTGTCATGCTGAATGGTGTTGTGATACATTTGTGTAATGAGAGATTTGATGTCAAAACATAAATGTAAGGAGGTTGAAGAGGTGTTGCCTTGGCAACCCCTGAATCTTGTGGTCTTTGTGGTATAAATAAAAGCCTAATCAAGGACTTGGTCCAGCAGTATTTATGTATTCAAAATACCTATTGATTATGGTACAAGGTTTGAATGGGAAGAGAAAGCAAGACCTCCAGTTGGTTATATTAATAAAGTTTGTCCTCTGCATTTTGGAAGAACTGGAGAAAAACTACATAGATTATAACCTCAGTATTAAATGCAGTGAGCCCAGGTTTATGCATCAGAAAAGTCCCAAATATGTCACTACCAGTTTATTTCTACTTGGGATTTGTGTGCAAAATGTTATTTGATTTGCTGGCATCCCTGCATACCACACTTTGAGATTTCTTACACTTGAACAAGAAAAAAATTCAACAATACTCTAATGTGTGTGTTTAAAGAGTAATGACAAAGGCAGGTGTCTGTGACCTTTCCTTACATAAGGAACTTGTGGTAGCAAGCAGCCTACTGCCTCTAGCATCTAGCTCAGTTTGACATGAGTTTCAGTGGAGAGCCGCAACAAATGACAGGAAAACAAAAGGTAAGATTTGCGCAGAAGTACATGGGAGTTAGATTGGCTAAATCATTGGCTTCCACAACAAAGTGACCAGCTTAGTGATGAAGGAAAGGCTGTGGATGTTGTCTATCAAGACTTCAGTAGTGCCATCCCTTAACCGCTTTGCTTTCTCTTAAAGCACCCTTCAAATCTGGTGTGGATTTCAAGAAACAGAAGTCTACACATGGAAGAGATTTCTTAGGCAGTCTTTATTTTAGACTTTCCAGGGGAAGGTGGATTGTCATTTCAGCATATCTGACCTGTGAAGGGGTTGTTGGAAGATATTTGATTTGTCAGGGGAATGAAGGTCAACAGAAACTCCAGATTCTCCCTATAAAACTCAAGGCAGTTACCCAAGGAAGATGCTTAAGGAATTGGATATTTTTCTTCCACCTTTAACATGGAGAACAAGAAGGGGAGCTCCCAGATCATAACTTAGGCAACCTGCAGTCAGAAGCACCCTTGGGAAAGACTTCATTATTCATAAGGGGAACCTAAGAGGTGCCATGATTCTTGATTGGCTGTGTAATTTATAAATACAGGTAAGAAGAATGTAACACTAAATCCTGAGCATGCTGTGTGCTGTTTTAGACTTCTATTTCACAGGATTCTGGAGAAAAGGGCTGAAAAATCTCCTCCAAATTGAATGAACCTTCATTCAATGAATGAGTTGCATTCTCATCAGTATTGTGTTCAGGAGGGACAGAAATCTAGCATTCCAGGAAAAGTGAGATCAGGAGGCCCAGTGGAGGCAGGGCTACAGGCAAGGACCTTAGGGGAGAGAGGCACAACAAGCACTGAAGCCACAAAATGAGTAACTCGATAATAATCAGGACTTACGTTGTAATGTGACCATTCCTCAGCAGAAGGTGATGCTCAGAATTTTAATAATAAAATAAGCATTAATTTTTTAAAGTAACCACATCTCTTATTTTGCATCTTATACTGCATAATATACAGCAGCAGATGAATAAATTTTTTGTAGTTTGGCTGCATATAAATGACTGTTATTGTTAAGAAGAAAGGTCTAAGTTTTGATAAATGAGAAGCAACAATACAGTATAATATAATAGCAGAGAAAAATTATAGCAGTGTTTCAGTACCTCGTTAATGAGGGATTTGCACACTTTCCCTTTTAATATGTGTCTTTTTCTGCAGTTTTATATAACTCATCTGTACAAAAGTGACTATAGCTGTTAATTAAACAAGGTATTTAACATGATTTGGTTTTAAATGTATCCTCCATAGAATTGGGTTATAAGAATACAAAAACAACATGTTTTTTTTAAAAAGAATTGTTAATGCAAAGTAGAATATTTTAGTTTCTGACTGTGTATTTGCTTGTAACTGGAATTTATGTCTTTGTTCTCTTTTATATTTGTTCTCTTTTATTTTTGCATGATTACTGAAGTAATCAAAGTTAGTTTAAGGGCTTAAATTGGCTGGTAAAGTCTTCATCAGGAGAAGTAGAAATCAGTGCTCTTGACAGTGTCCATCAATGCTCTTGACAGTGTCCATTTCACCTTAGCATTTGACCCAGGTGTTAGGGACACTTCAGTGTATATTTTACATTGGTGAGGTTGTACGCCTGTCTAACTTTCAGCCACATATAATGGTATGTGAGAGTGACCTGATCTCATACTTGCTTTTTTGTGGGAGGTCTGGCAAATCAGGTATGTGCATGGGACTAGAACAGAGATATATTTGTATGACTATATTGTAACGCGCAATAAAAAAAGGCAAAGGGTTTGAACTGCTCCCAGCCTGTGCTTTCTATACCAGTCCTGAGTGATACTGTAGTAATTCATGACACGGCAGTTGTAGATATTTCTATTCTAGTTTTCTACTTTGCCCCTTATTCCAGACTGACTTTTCAGTAGTTCCAGTTGGGCTCCAGTTAAAGGCATCCCATTCATGAAGAAATCTTTACATATGTTAGGTCAATTGATGCAAATAGGCAACAATCAACATCACTAAATAATACAACTGGCAGCAAAACTACTCTGTTTTAAGAGCACAGTTGTACAGCTGCTAATACTACACATCAATTTTTGGGAGAAAAAAAGAGAGAAGAAACCCCAATGATTTTGATGCTGAATGGTTTGCTATAAGAGAGTGTAGGGCAACTTTTGTCAGAGACTTACACTGAGCTGTGCGTGTTGAAGGCACACTGGGGACTGAGGTCTATTGATCCCTGGTGCTCAGCCTACAGACACGATCAAAGCTGGAGGGAGGGAGTCTGCTGCAGCTCCATATGTTGCATTCAAGCTGAACAAGGATTTCATCTTCCCCAAGCCACCTGCAGAGCAAGATTGCTCAGATCTCCAGAGATGAAGTAGGTTTCACTCTAGTCGTTTCTTGCTTGAAATCCTTTTAAGGATAATGGAGGGTCTGATAATTTCTTTGTGTGGTAATACACATAATGGCATGAAATGAAGCTGGGGGTGATAGACAAAGTGGAGAGATTTATTGTTAGGAAATAAAATCGTGAGAGACCCAGAGATTCAAAGTAAAGGACCAAACCTTCCAGGGAGATGACTGCAAGTTGTGTTTTCATTGTGGTATGTAATGCTCTGTGATGAAACCTTAGCTGGTCCAGGTACTTGGAGCCATATGGCCACAGGTTAAATATTGTACTTAATTCAGGTTAGAAAGGAACAGTTCACATGACTGTCCTTTCAGGACTAAAGCAAATCAACTATGACAGTGGTGTATACTCTGTGTAGGTGTACTCCTTTCTTACAGGGGAAGCATAGGTTCCACTTGTCCAATATCTTAAAATTTTTGCATGCTGCCTCCTTAGACCTGAGGGCCATTCTAGCTTTCAGTTAAGAAACAGAAAATTATCTGTTTTCAAATCTTTGCATTGTTAAAAGCTTCACACATAATAAATCTTTCTGTCTGTACACAGGAAACATCTAAAGAGTCTTATTTTATAACTGATAGGTCAACAGAGGTGGTGGGGATTCAGTGGAACTGCATTCTCTGCTTTATTGCACAGATTCAATTGACTGAAGGGCACTTAAGCACTGCATAAGAGCTCCTTGCTATTTCTGTGTGAACAAAGACAGTACTTTATAATTTGTATGGCTTTCAACTAAATACAGCCTGTTACCCAGAGCAGTAGATGCTTTGCACCCGTTGTTAAGCGTCTCTTGAACTATAGGAAGACCAAGAGGCCATAACAATTCCATTTATTTTCCAGCAAGGTGAATGTTTGGGGAGACTAAGTGAAAGTGGTGCAATTCATAGAAATTAAGCAGGCAGTTGGTGACATATCACAGAAAATTGTTCTCTCTGTGTTTGGGCGGAACTGAAAAAGCTAATCTGAAAACTATGTCAACCACGACATTTTTTAAAAGCAAATACTAAGCTATTTCCTGAGTACAGGAAACCAAAGGGAATTTATAATGAATATCAGAGTTTATCATCTCTCTTTTTGTTTGTTTGTTTGTTTGCATTAAGAGCACTTCAATGTCATCCTTATTTGTACCTTTCATCATTTCCCAATAGCATAACAAAAAATGAGTACTTGGAGTCATGTTGTCCCACAGAACAGTATTGCGTTTTTGTTCATTACTGCTATAGAAATAGAAAAAAATAATTGTTTTTTGTAATGCAATGCTGTGAAACTCTTTAGAACTGTCCATATACAGTGTTTCAATGTAAATGCATGTGTGTTCCTATGCATACACAGGTATATGAGTTGGTATTTACCTACTGGGATCATAGAAAAAAAATTATTATTGAAAAGGGAGAGGATGGAATAACACATAGTGTTACTCAAGTACCTCCATTGTAAAAAAAAAACTTGTAAAAGGAATCACAAAACAGTTAATGTCTGAAGGGAGCACTGGAGGTCTTGTCTGAGCTCCCTGCTCAAGCAGGGACACTTAGAGTTGGTTGTCCAGGACAATGTCCGAGTGGCCTTTGAGTGTCTCCAAGGCTGAGACACTCCACAACCTCCCTGGGCAGGTGTTTGGTCACCCTCACAATGAAAAAGTGCATTCAGATTCCTGACTACATAGCACTTGGTTGCCCTGTCAGCATGTATCTTCCTCTGCTTAAATGGGATCAACTACGCCTCCTTTGCTTCAGTTTGGAGTTCAAATGTATTGGCTAATAATTTAAATGCCCTTTTGTGCCTTCTTGTGAACAGAACTGCTTTTAGCAAGAAAGCAGGGTTTGAAGACACTCCATAGAATTTGTTCTGTCTGACCTTATGGGCTTTTTTATCCTAAGGCAGCATTCTACTCCTGAATATCTGTGCACCCCTTCACACTGCTTTCTCGATGCCATATGCACATTAATAACCAATGATAGAAGAAAGAAAAGTTCGAGTTACAGGTTGAACTCCAAACTAATGCTTTTCTGAAAGTATCATAGATCATGTTTAATAGCCTTTGGATCAAAACAAAACCCAGTATATATATCACAGGGGAACTCAATAATTGAAGCATTCTGGGAATATCTAAGTATTGGAGTGCTGAGGTCCCTAGAAGCTTCATTCTGTGCTCAGTTTTTACCTGAATAAAAGCCCTATCATCTATTTTTTTAAAAATAACAAATTGTAATCATATTTTCATGCACTGACTTAAATTATTTAATCTGATGTTCAGGGGAAAAATAAACTCCCTTTTCTACCCCTCCCACTTCCTAATTTTCTGCAAATGAGTAAAACAGTCCTTTAGAGACATTAGCATTTCAGAATATCTCCAGTACCCTTGACTCATGGCTATCTCATCTCTGTCCTGGGTGTCTGTAGAACAGTCCCTCAGGAGCACTGAACATGTTCTCTGGGTCTGTGAAGCTGATCTATCTGTCTTCCAGCTCTGAATTTACTCCTTTCATATGAGAAGCCTCAGGGGCTCTCTGAAGGATCCTAACAGGTCTCCTGGTGATGGGAAAGCAATAATTTGCAACCCTGAAGCTGCACAGGTGGTATTGTGTGGGTAGGGAGAGGATGTATAGTTTTGCCTCAGAAAAATAGTCACAGAAGAGTTTTGTGGACCTGCTGCTCTGTGGTTTGCACAAGGGATAAACTCTTTTCCTATTTAAATGTGGCAGAAGGAAGGTTGACTTTTTCAGCACCCTGACAAAACTGAGACCCTTGAACCTTTCTTGACTGAGTATTACAGGGCTGGTGTGCCAGGGCTGCACTGTGTGGCTGTGCCAGAGCTGGGCTGGGGCAGGCTGTGCTGGCTGATCTGGGGCCCTCGGGGTTGGGGCAGTGAGGTGCCCAGGTCAGTCCTCTCTCACGGTGTTTAATGGAGCTTTCCTAGGCTGCTCCTAGAGCTGCCTTCCTGCAGCTGCCCAAGCTGTGGCTCCCTGGCCCTGGGAGGATTCTGGTATGCAGTTCAAAGGATCTGTTTTTCAGAGGGAGTTTGAACTGAATGGGGTCGATGATTGAGGTGATTTTTAGGTGAGCATTTACAGTGAACATTTTAGGATGCACTAGGGACTGAAAAGGGAACTGCCCACCAGAGTCACTGGCTTGATACATGATGGTTATATGTATATATATTCCTTTATGATGGTTATATATATTCATTAACCTCAATAATAATTGGTATTTCAATGCTGAAGGATACATGTAGGATAACAGTAATATCTNTGTAATGCAATGCTGTGAAACTCTTTAGAACTGTCCATATACAGTGTTTCAATGTAAATGCATGTGTGTTCCTATGCATACACAGGTATATGAGTTGGTATTTACCTACTGGGATCATAGAAAAAAAATTATTATTGAAAAGGGAGAGGATGGAATAACACATAGTGTTACTCAAGTACCTCCATTGTAAAAAAAAAACTTGTAAAAGGAATCACAAAACAGTTAATGTCTGAAGGGAGCACTGGAGGTCTTGTCTGAGCTCCCTGCTCAAGCAGGGACACTTAGAGTTGGTTGTCCAGGACAATGTCCGAGTGGCCTTTGAGTGTCTCCAAGGCTGAGACACTCCACAACCTCCCTGGGCAGGTGTTTGGTCACCCTCACAATGAAAAAGTGCATTCAGATTCCTGACTACATAGCACTTGGTTGCCCTGTCAGCATGTATCTTCCTCTGCTTAAATGGGATCAACTACGCCTCCTTTGCTTCAGTTTGGAGTTCAAATGTATTGGCTAATAATTTAAATGCCCTTTTGTGCCTTCTTGTGAACAGAACTGCTTTTAGCAAGAAAGCAGGGTTTGAAGACACTCCATAGAATTTGTTCTGTCTGACCTTATGGGCTTTTTTATCCTAAGGCAGCATTCTACTCCTGAATATCTGTGCACCCCTTCACACTGCTTTCTCGATGCCATATGCACATTAATAACCAATGATAGAAGAAAGAAAAGTTCGAGTTACAGGTTGAACTCCAAACTAATGCTTTTCTGAAAGTATCATAGATCATGTTTAATAGCCTTTGGATCAAAACAAAACCCAGTATATATATCACAGGGGAACTCAATAATTGAAGCATTCTGGGAATATCTAAGTATTGGAGTGCTGAGGTCCCTAGAAGCTTCATTCTGTGCTCAGTTTTTACCTGAATAAAAGCCCTATCATCTATTTTTTTAAAAATAACAAATTGTAATCATATTTTCATGCACTGACTTAAATTATTTAATCTGATGTTCAGGGGAAAAATAAACTCCCTTTTCTACCCCTCCCACTTCCTAATTTTCTGCAAATGAGTAAAACAGTCCTTTAGAGACATTAGCATTTCAGAATATCTCCAGTACCCTTGACTCATGGCTATCTCATCTCTGTCCTGGGTGTCTGTAGAACAGTCCCTCAGGAGCACTGAACATGTTCTCTGGGTCTGTGAAGCTGATCTATCTGTCTTCCAGCTCTGAATTTACTCCTTTCATATGAGAAGCCTCAGGGGCTCTCTGAAGGATCCTAACAGGTCTCCTGGTGATGGGAAAGCAATAATTTGCAACCCTGAAGCTGCACAGGTGGTATTGTGTGGGTAGGGAGAGGATGTATAGTTTTGCCTCAGAAAAATAGTCACAGAAGAGTTTTGTGGACCTGCTGCTCTGTGGTTTGCACAAGGGATAAACTCTTTTCCTATTTAAATGTGGCAGAAGGAAGGTTGACTTTTTCAGCACCCTGACAAAACTGAGACCCTTGAACCTTTCTTGACTGAGTATTACAGGGCTGGTGTGCCAGGGCTGCACTGTGTGGCTGTGCCAGAGCTGGGCTGGGGCAGGCTGTGCTGGCTGATCTGGGGCCCTCGGGGTTGGGGCAGTAAGGTGCCCAGGTCAGTCCTCTCTCACGGTGTTTAATGGAGCTTTCCTAGGCTGCTCCTAGAGCTGCCTTCCTGCAGCTGCCCAAGCTGTGGCTCCCTGGCCCTGGGAGGATTCTGGTATGCAGTTCAAAGGATCTGTTTTTCAGAGGGAGTTTGAACTGAATGGGGTCGATGATTGAGGTGATTTTTAGGTGAGCATTTACAGTGAACATTTTAGGATGCACTAGGGACTGAAAAGGGAACTGCCCACCAGAGTCACTGGCTTGATACATGATGGTTATATGTATATATATTCCTTTATGATGGTTATATATATTCATTAACCTCAATAATAATTGGTATTTCAATGCTGAAGGATACATGTAGGATAACAGTAATATCTGCTCCTGTATGTAGGATGAACCTCACAGAGTGAAAGCAAAGAGCATGACCAAGCAAAAATCATTCTTACCAGTTGTTTAATAGCTAATGCATGATTTGTCTTGCTTTTGCAAGTAGTTAACCTGCAATGTGGAACAGAAGGCACCATTTCTTTGCACCTTCTTAAGTGCTGCCTTTCCCTCTGCAAGGGTGTGGCAACAGGACCTTCTGTGCTTTAGATATAAAGGTACTTGAATATCAGAAATTGCAGGTGGATTAAATGACAGTCTCCTGAATGAATAGTGACTAGTAGTCTGATCTGTTGGTGGTGGTTTTTTAAATGAACCATTTCTACCCTACTCAATCAAGTTCCCTCTGATTACAAATCTTTCTGGTGGTTTTGTGACCGTTCTGCCCTGCCAGCTGGTACCTGCTATGGTTTCTGAATGAAACAAGTGTCTCCTAGCATTCTGTTGGGTTTGACATGTTTAATAAATAACAGCAATGAATTGACCATCATGCAATAATAATGATCATGAGATAAACAGCATAGTGATTTTTTTTAGTCATTTTGTAGGGAGTTGGACAGAAGGAAAATAAAATCTATGAGTTTCACCCTTAATTAATGGACTGGTACAGCATGAGTTACAATCTATTTGATGGCAATAAGATAATATTTTGCCTTATCATCCAGAAAAGAGCAGTTGCTGAAGAGAATAACTCTTTATTTTGCCTCACAGGAAAGGTAAACTTCCACTGTAGTCTGAAACATGGGTGGCAGTTTCAACACTGGCTTAGCCTATCTGGGGAAATATGTCACTGTATTTGTTATATTAGGGATAAGTGGGGAACTCCCATGTTAGTGGAGTTGCAAAGTATGGGGGCAATTGGGAAAATGCAGCATCTCTAAAAAAGAATTACAAAAATGCCTGGTTCACAAATATCTAATCAAAGAACAGTTTAGTGGTTGCTTTAGGGTACTTTCATTGTCTACTTGGCCAGTGTTTTGGGGACTCTTCTCCAGGTAGCCCAGTTACTTTTGTATAAGCACATCTTCAAGAAAGGCATCTATTCTTGACTGGAAAACATCAAGGAATGGTAAAACTAACACTTTCCTTGGCACCGCCTTTCAATAGCTAATTAGCCTTCCTGTACAAAGTGGTGGTGGAAAAATGCTTATCCACACTAAAATAGCCCTCTCTAAGGTGTTTTTCCCTTTTGCTCATAAATTATCATATAGTCACCTCTCATTCTTTTATTTATAAATATATTTATATATATATATTATTTTATTTATTTATAAACTAAATAGATTCATATCTTTAGGTCTTCATTAGACATCAAGTTATTTCTGTGTGTGTCATCATCCTTCCCATTTTTCATTATTTTAAAAAACACCAACAAACATGTAAACTATGTATTGCTTGCCAGCACTTGTGTTTCCACTACTGTATGTGGAGATAAAATTGTCTTCCTAATGCCTGTGCACTTGTTTATAAAATCCTGGATAATATTACAATTTTTCTTCTGTATAGTGGTGATGAATGCTGAAATGAAAATTTTTCTTGTGTGTATAAATTACAAATTTGAGAACAAAATAAATTATCAAGATATCTTGGGTGGTTTGGGTTATATTTCCCATTAGCCTATGGAAAATAGGCTGACATCCCAGATAAGCCAGTGGTCCTGTGATCTGGGAATCTTTGTATAAGAGCAGCCTTGACTGTTTTAAAGCATTCATATAAATTACCTTACTGCAAAACTTTGTAGTCTGCCTCTTGGCAGAACTTTTAAAAGCTGATTTTGGCTTGGATGTAGAGTGAAAACAATTGCAGAGAAGTCCTTTTCTTGCCAGGAAGGATTTTTGGCTTCTGATGTGTGACCTGGAAGCTCATATGAATTTTATTTTATTGTTGACTGCTACAGTCTTATCAGAGTCACTGTTTTTAGGGTAGTCTTCCTTTTTGAGCTCTGTTTTTTTCCCTGCATGCACAACTTACTTTTTAAGTGAGTTTGAGCAGTTCAGGTCTGTGCAATGGCTTGTCTTTCTCGTTTTTCTCCCTTTGTGAGTCTCTCACTTGCAAATGGTATCAGCTGTCATTTATTGACTTTCAGAAAACCAAGAGTGAGGATCAGCATCAAGGTTAATCCTGGTCTCTGCCAGGAGCCTCACTGGCAGCAGTGTTTGATTGATGCCCTGTTTTTCCTGCATGGGGAGATATGCTAGTTATTCAAATCTTGCTTAGTTCTTCTGTGTTCCTATTGTGTGGTCCCAATTTCTTTTGTGCTGTTCCTGTGTGAATTGTTCCTGCTATATTTCATTTAAATGGCTTGTGTAAGGCTTTCCTATTAATGCTCTAAGTGCAAATAAATCATCAAGAAAACTTGGAGAATCAGCAAAATAATGAAGGTGGGCTGACCCAAAAAATGGTGTTTGGCAAAGATATAAATATAACTGAACACAAAAGGCTGCATTTTGAATCTGTTTCTATAAATTTTAGAATTTCTATGCATTCTTACCCTTCAACTCATTATAAATTAAATCCAGCATGAGCTTTTCTTTTTTAACGTTAGGTTCACATTGAATTAAGCAACCTTATTTCACTAGGTCTATCTTCTTACCTCTTCTAATACTAGGGCTTGTTTTCTGAAATTTCCACAGTATCCTCAAAAAATTATACCCAGCTTCAGTGAGCTGTTTTTAGTCTTAGCCATCCAGGCGTATAGACCTAAAAATTTCCCTTCAGTAGACCTTTAACATTCTGATGGCTGCTGATGGCTTGGAAAGCTCATCAGATTTGTCTTAGGAATCCCTCCCAGCAGAAAAAGAAAGCTTATTGAACACTTCTGCCTTGCCTGCATTTTTAATGATTTAACCATGGGTAGGGCTTCAGTCATTCCTAATGTACATACTAAACGGCTTCTTCTTTCCCTAGTCCTGTCAATCAAGATTTTCTTTCCTTCTGATAAATTTTCTTCATGTCACATTTGTATTGATTGCTATCTGATCTGCTTCCCTCTTTCAACTTCTTAAATATTGCTTTGCTATCTTCCCTTCGCCAATAAATCGAGATGGGCTTTTAGATAAAGCTGTCTTCTTTCTTGATTGAAGGATTGCAGCTTTTGGCCATCTAATCTCTTCTTAAAAAGCTTTACGCCTTCATCTATCTTTTCCACCTGAAGTTTTTTGGAAATTAAGTCTTTTAAAACAGTCTTTGTTATTGTGACCATCCTTTTCCTTAGGTTTCAGTGAGTATAGTCAGGTTGTGATGAGTTCACAGGGGGAAGTACTGATTTATGAGTGAGTAATTTCTTTGGGCCACAATATGGTTGGAAATGAAGATGTATCACAGTAGGTCTGCACCACCCCTCTGGTGAGTTGGGACAGGGTGTGCAAAACTGATTGTTTTATGAATTAGAGTCTGTGGACGTGCTGGGTCACTGTGTGATAACAGGAATCAGCGACTGCTGGGGAAGGAAAACAAGACAAGGCCAGTGCTGGGTATCCATGTGTCTTGGCTGCTTGAGTGATGCCTCAGTTTGATTAGTATGATGTAGATTTCTACAGATGTCCCATCCCTGGAAAGATTCAGGGTCAGGCTGGATGGGGCTTTGAACAACCTGATGTAGCTGAAGGTTTCCGTGCACATTGCAGGGTTGTAGGACTAGATGACCTTGACAGGTCAACCCAAACTGTTCTGTGCAGCATTTGTGCTTGTGAATCAGGTTGTTTTTCATAATCAACAATAGCTATGAGGCAGTTGTGCTGACCTGGAGAGCTCACTGAAAAAGCTGCCAAAGGGCTCTGCTGGAAGTGGTTAGGGATGGTGGTTAGGACCTGCCCTGGATGCCCACCTCTGGATCCCAAGGATGGGAATTCTGCCGTATCCATAGCTGTGCCAGGGCTCAGGGCTCGGCTCCAGCCGGCTGAAGAGCTTCAACGTGCCCTTGGGGGTCACCTCTGGAGCACGGCTTTTCCAAGAGGATTTACAGCCGAAGGTAGTAGTAGAGCCAGTAGACCATCGGGGGGCACCAGAACGACAGTAATGAGTTGGAACTGCTAATTAGTGCTCAGGCTGTTAATGTCTCTTTGGTGCAGTCACAGAAAAAAACCTCCTGTGTTTGAGGGGGGCAAGAAATTCCTTCCAGTTCTTAAATCAACATAATCTCCTCAGTAATACTGAAATCTCTATTTTGAAGGCATGAACTGTTAAAGAATAAACTAGCAAGTGTGAATTATCTCCTACTTTCCTGGCAGTACTAGCTCTTTCTTTCTTTCTTTTTTCTTTCTCCCATTCAATTCTTTGTTTAAAATTATATCTTGATTTGCAAGATTTGGAACTAAAAAGTTACCTTGAATAAGATATATTAAATAACTATCATTGAGAGATCAGTGTCTAATAAAAAAATGAAACTTGTAAGGATTTTACAGTTCTTCACAGGCATTTAAGTGTCCTATATGGAGTCTGAACACAGTACTGTTTGAGGGCTGTAAAGATTTTTAACAGTAGTTGAGTGCTGTTGGTTTTTTTGTTTACTTTTTCCCCTGACAGTTCAGCTGATGGCCTAAATTTCAGATATGAAGGAATACCTATGGACATAATTTCTGACTTGTTGCTGTATCAGGTTATTAGTATGGGTAGATGTGGTATGACAGTGACTATAGGCTACTGGTAAGTCGTGGTGTTGAAGCATATTTGACTGCTCCTTCACCTGGCCCCATAAGAAAATGGGGAGAAAGAAGCTTTTTTTTTGCCTTAAAAAGAAGGCTGTTCTGCTGTCTACAGGCAAAGGCTTCTTCTGAGTGTTTCCTGAAACTCCTGCTAATCTTTGATGAAAATTCACGGTATTAATATTAAATATTGAAGGTACAAACTTGGTTTAGTAAAGACATGTTTCTTGTTTAGCTGTGGTCTTTTAAAGTAAGTTCCTGAGTGTGAAGATATTGAATTTCTGTGGGTGGAGCCACAGAATGGTTTCTGAAAAGCGAGTCTGTCATCTGAGAATTGGCCTTGGTTGGCCAGTGCTGTTGAAATGCATAGTCCAAGTTGTCCTGAGTCATCTGCAATGGTCAAAACCCAAAGCTGCCAGGGGCTTTTATCCCCAGTGGTACTGATGGTCTTCCTTTGTCCAGTTACCCTGCTGATTTACCAGCCTTGAAGTCCCCATTGCATGGATAAATGCTGAAGTGCAGTCAGAATATGAGCTTTAGTTACAGCAATGCACACAATTAATTTTTGTAAGTGGAGAACTTTGCAAATAGTATTTCTGACCACCTTGGCAAAAAATCAGAAAACAATGAAATGAATGTAGCTTTTAGACACATGGAGGAGGCTTGGTGACAGGACTCCCTGCTTGAAGCCATGTTGCTCTTTCTCACTAAGTAACTTGGACTTAAAAAGACACTGTTTCACTATGCAGGTCTTGCTTTCTTTATATCCCTAGACCATCACAGTCAAGACTACTAGAAAATAGTATTTTCATGAAACATCTGACTTTCATCAGGCAGCTAGGGACATCTGGAAATTCCCACTTTTTCAAGTTCACTAAGCCTGTTTGAAGTCTTCTAGAAATGATGAAAAGAACAGTTAATCCTGCTGCTGCTTCACTTTGAATCGGTAAGCCAGCCCTTAAACCTGTGCAGTTCTTTAATTCATGCACTAGATGGTGATCAAAAGCAGCCCAAGTTATGTTCTCCCTTTTGCTTCCCAAAATCACAGCTGACAGTGGAAAATGAAAGCATAAGACTGACGCTTTTTCCTACCAAGATTTTAAACTTTTCTTGCCGTCCATGAACGATTAATCTATTTAGTACAGTCACCTCAGAGATTAAGGCAGAGGTGCTGCTAAATTCATATATCCTGTTGTAACTGTGATTTTAAAAAATAGGTTGTTTTACAAAAGCGTAGGAAGTTCTTCTGTCTGTCTGATAATAAAATATTCATCAAATATTCCATAACTTCAAGCTGGGGTTAGTGTTGTTTCCAAAACACAGGAATTCAAATATATTAGTTCTTGAAATGATTGCTATGGACTGGAACTTAAGTCTCTGAATGTACAGATTGATTACCATTGATTAATACAAGGTAGTAATGAAAAAGAGGGGTGGCATTACTGTGAAAACGTGATTACAGTTTTTTACAAGATTAAAAACAAACCAAGGAGAAAACATTTCTGTACTGCTCACCCTGAAGTTATAAAACCTTCTCTAGTCCTGTACTTTAAGATTACTACTGGCTTCAAGGGGAAAGATTGCAAGATGTATTTTGGATTCTGTAACTGGAAAAATGCATTCCACTGAGGAGAATCAGTCAAATATACTCTTTTACTAAAAAAGACAAGGTATAATATTCAGGAATTGAGGCTGATAGGTGGACCTAGACAGATCCAGGATGAAGGGAAATCTAGCACAGTACTGTGCAGAGTGACTGTAGGTAGAAAATAATAGTGATATTTAGATAGTAGGAAGGAAATGTACAACACACAGGACTGTAAGATGTTGTTGTACAACACACTGGTCTGTACTATAGCTGTTAGAGGCCAAATAAATATAGTTCAAATAAACAACTAAAAGAAGGAGCATGTCACATGAACAGTAAATGTTAATAGCAGGGAAAGGTTTTTTTTTGTTCTCTGTGTAAATCTGTAAGGAAGCAGAAGTGTGTCTTGTGACTAGTGCTCAGAGCCACTCACATGCATATATCCTCCCACTGGCAGGGTTAAAAAGCTGGTGGAAAGAACCCTCATTCTGCCCCAGTGTGGGGGGAGGTGCCATGGGTGATGGCTATGGCAAAAGATGCAGTGCTGTGGAGCCACCTCCATGTATGGAAAGATGGATGAGATCTGATAATGCATGGAGCAATGGCATGGCTTGAATTAGGCTTAAACTGAACTTCTGGGTTGTCTTTTTTCTTTTTTCCTTTTTCCTTTTCTCTTGTTTCTTCTTTTTTCTTCTTTCTTTTTTCTTCTTTTTTCTTTTTCCTCTTTCCTTTTTTTTTTTTTTTTTTCTGAACTGAACACAGGCACTCGGTGCAGAGGCTTTATCCCAGAAGCTGGATAAAGAGATTCCCCTTGGATTTAACTTCGGTGTAAATATTTGTAACTCTTTGTGGCTTCTGTGAGGCAAGCAGTTAAGGCACAGATCATCAGTGGTAAGGATGCTGAATAGCAGTAAATAAGTATATGCTCACAGGCAATTGTAGGGTTAAAAGAGCAAAAGGAAATTTGATGCAACTACAAGATGTTTTACACTGGTGAAGTCTGTAGCAATGAGGAAATGCATGGAAAAGCAAAATTCCAGACAACTGAGTTGATGATATGATTCATACACTGACTTTTTAACTCAGCACTCATCCCAGTTATAATGAGAATCATCTGAGTGAGGTAAAGTAACAACAGTTTGAAGCTTGTAGGGGAGGGCATTAGCCTATAGCCATGCTAGATGTGAGTCATTTGCTCTGTGGCCTGTTGGAGAGCTGTGCCATGTACAAGGTGGAGCTTTTCCTGTGGCTTCTTTTTTGTGTTTGTCCTTTTTTGGAGGAGCCCATTGCATTTCATTCTAAATTGGTCCTACATACAGCTGCATGTATACGTATATGTAACATATGCATGCAAATAATCTGTGCTTACAGGAAAAAATGATTTTTACATGTACACATGGCCAGCTTGGCAAACAGTGCACCAAAGGAATTTCTATGTGCTAAATTTATAAAAGCTGGCTCCAAACATAGAAGGGAAATAACGTCAAGAGGGTTGAGGCACACCCTTAGGATGGTGTTAGCACATATTCTCACAACTGTTCTTACTTAAATATTGCTCTTGCTCAAAAAGCATCAGAAGTGCAAACCTCACATTGCCTCATTCTGTGGATTTAAAGTTTCTGATCTTAGAGAACTTAACATATGATAGGATAATGAGGTAAAAACATGTGTGGATTTAATTCCATTTCAAACTCATGCCAGATGAAACTCCTCCCCATAGTTTTCTAATGATCTGTGTGCATTTGTGGGACCAATGGGATGCTCCTGGGATAAATGCAAATTATTTCTCACACATAGAAAACCATTCAAAGCACAGGTCCCTACCATTTCAGTGAAAAATCACAGAATCATAGAATGGTTTGGGTTGGGTTATCAGCCACAGAAAAGGCTTCAGAGCAGTGGCAATTCAGTACAATGTCAGAGGGTGGCTGGTCGTGGGACCCAGCAACATTCCTCCTTTTTCAGCCCAGTAGATGTGAGATCAGTGGGGTTCCCTGTCCTCAAGTCCCGTGAGTACACAAATTCCAAGAGGTGCACAATGTGCATGTATGTGCATACACACACACACACACACACACACACACACACACAATACATGATATACACACAGCTGGCTGCAGAGATCAGCACAGCAGTGTCTTTACTGGCATCCCCATGAACACACCTAAAATCATGTCATATAGGCATGGACACTACAAACAACCATATTCTCTTCAGCTGGTAAGAACGGAAGTCTTGAAATATATTCACATTCCTGTCTCTCTAGTAGCTGGTCTTAGAAATTGAGTCTATTCTGTTGTGGACACCTTGGTTGTAGGTATGCAGACCTCCTGGCCTGATATCTGGCTTGTCCATCTTGGGGTTTATTAATGTTCACACACCCACACAGAAGAAAGAAATAGGCTTTAGTAAGAATAAAGGATAGTCTGCAGTGATTAAGGGCAGGATTCAGATAGGTAAGGGTGCTGATCATCAATCTGCTTGTATCTGCCCTGTTTATCTTATTTTCCCTGTATTTTTATGCACAAAATCACTTAGGCTGGAAAAGACCTCTGAGATCGAGTCCAACCTCTCACTGACCACCACCTTGTCAAGAAGATCATGGAACTAAGTGTCACGTCCGGTTTTTCCTTAAACACCTCTAAGGATGGTGACACCACCACCTCCCTGGGCAATCCATTCCAATATTGAGCAACCCCTTCTGTGAAGTAATTCCTCCTGAAGTCCAACCTGAACCTCCCCTTGTGCGGGCCATTTCCTCTTGTGTTCTCAGTGGTTGCCTGGGAGAACAGGCTGCCTCTCATCTGGCCACGCCCTCCTTTCAGGTAGTTACAGATAGTGAGAAGGTGCTCTCTGAGCCTCCTTTTCTCCACACTAAACAACCCCAGCTACCTAGCAGTTCCTCATAGGACTTACTCTCCAGACCTTTCCTCTGTTGCCCTTCTCTGGGATCTCCAGCACCTCAAAGTCTTTCTTGTAGTGAGGGGCCCAAAATGGGACTTAAAGGGGCCAAAATGTGTGCCTTCACCACTGCTGAGTGCAGGGGGAAAATCACTGTCCTGGTCCTGTTGGCCACACTATTTCTTCTACAGGCCAGGATGCCATGGGCCTTCTTGGCCACCTGGGCACACTGCTGGCTCATGTTCAGCTGGCTGTCAACCAGCACCCCCAGGTCTTTTCCCACTGAGCCACTTTCCAGCAGTCCTGTTGGCCACACTATTTCTTCTACAGGCCAGGATGCCATGGGCCTTCTTGGCCACCTGGGCACACTGCTGGCTCATGTTCAGCTGGCTGTCAACCAGCACCCCCAGGTCTTTTCCCACTGAGCCACTTTCCAGCAACTCTGCCCCAAGCCTGTAATGCTGTGTGGGATTTTCCTCACCTTCTCCCATCCTCCTGACCTCTTTCTGTCCACACTTTTGGTCTTCACCCAAGCATCACATAATGCGTTTTCTGTACTTGATGCCCCTTGAATCTGCTTCTACTCTGGATATCCTCCCTCTGTGCTGTGTCTAGTGCAGCTTTTGGGGCAATGGAGCAGTTAGAAACAGCAGAGGAACATGGGTTTTAGATAACTTTGATTCAAGATAAACTGTCTGCATGGACTTCATCTTACCTTGCTTTAGCCAACTAAAACTTGGGTGGAGGTCATCCACTGAAGCCCATGGAGGAGGAGAAGAGATGATTTTCTAAATTGAGCCTGACTATCTTAAGGCCTGTCTTACTCTAGGATGAGATGAATCACTCTCTAGTGGTTCCTCTTTTTCTCCCTTAACTAATGGCAAAGCCTAGGTGGCTAGCATAGGCTAGATGTCTAACCTCTAGACTGCCAAAATGATGGGAATAGAATCCTACTTTCCACATTTTACGCTCAGTGCTGGAGGCTGTGTCTCTGGGTAACACATCATACAGTTCAATGTACCTAACACTTCCTCTCAAGCTGTTTCTCCCCTTATGTGCAAGGCTCCTACAAAAATAACCAACTGCAGTCTGTAAAAAGTGTGGGTCCTGAAGGAAAAATACTGTCAAAGATCAATCTAAGTGAACATACAGGGCTGGACCTTGGGGAATGGTAGTCTGTGCTAGTGATGTGTCTGGTATAAAGAAGATGCAGTGACCAGGATTCGATTTTCTGTGATCCCTCACTAAGCCTTCACCAAGAGTGAAGCTCACACCAGTCAGCAGCCCTGGGTGTGTGCTGTGAGCTCATGGAGTGCCAACCACTGGAGGAGCTGGCACCTGCACTGCCAGAGGGACACTCTGCATTGCATCCTGCTGCTGCACTTCAGCTGAGGTTCCTCCGGGAAGGAAACCTCTTCCAAACAAATGGGATGAGTTTGTGTGTATTCTGCAAAAGTAGTTGCAAGGCCAATTTGCACTAAAAATACCCTGTCCTGCTCACTAATGTACCTGAGTGATGTCTAGCTTTGGCACAGAGTTGTGATTAAGATCTCAGTCATTATTTCCTTTCTGTGTGACTCAGTTCCTTTCAGAGATTACGGTGGAGATAATAGTATTTCTTCTTATCTAAGAAGGACATTTAAATGTGAGGATAGAAAGCACTGTAAAACTCCAAAATAGAAGGAATTTTTCACTTATACTTTAGGAGTATGGCTCCTTTCCCTTTTCTCTTTTTCTTTTCCCTAACAGCATCTTCTTACTGATTTGTGTCTCTCCTTATCTACCTAGTGCATGACAAGTAGATGGATGTGGCTTTAAGAGCATGAGGTTTTAAGAAAAATGAAGAAATTTAAAAAATGGTGTAGTCCAAACAGAGCTTTTGATTCCTTAGCTGTCCTGATCCTGGCAGAAGAATGTAAGAAAGGTCTATAGCAGCATGAAGAAGAACCTAATGAAATGCACAACAATATAGTCATGGTAGAGAAAAATAAATATTTATATCCCCACATATTTAATTTTATTGAATATTTTTTGATTTAATTATCAAAGCATAATAATAATAACGACCCATGCAATACTAATGACTATTGGTAACAAGGCTTATGAGGACACACAGTCTAATTAGCTTTAATGGGATGGATTTAATAATATGTTGGATTAACATCTGTTAGAACGAAGCATAAAGATTTATTGTTCTCTGAATAAATATTGACCTCTTGCTCTCAGGTCAATAAATCTTAAGCTTGTGTCCACTTAAATAAGTATCTACTTATTACATTAGCACTCCTCTGTTTCCTATCACCAACTTCAGTAGAAGGAGAGGGGAGCAGCACTTCTCTCCTGCTGCATCAAACACTTCATTCAGGAACTGAAGGTAAACACTGTATTTGCAGATAGAGGAAAAATGATCTGGGCCCTAAATTGTCCTTTCTTCACATAAAGCTGCCCTTCCTTGTTGTTGCTTGATAAGAAATTTCAGAAAAATTGAGAAAAAAATCAATTACTATTAATGCCACATAAAAAGTGCATCCTCTGCACAATTAAGCAGTCTTTATACTTGTGTGATGTTGTGAGTGGTGTCAAAAATATTTGTGGGGATGAGTGGGACGAAATCCTGCTCCTTCATGTGCAGTGAGATACAAAGTCCTTTCTAGGACTTTGGATTTCATTTTGTGCTTCAGATATTTAAGCAGAGATTCCTTTCTAACTATAAGAGTTTTAAGAGGAATGAGATGGAATATATTTCTTTTTCATGCCTACAAGGGAGGGATTTCTTGTTACTCTCCAAAGGGGTCAGCATGGTAAGAAATATCTACAAGTCTCAAAAAAAATTATTATAACTGGGAAGCATTCCTCTAAAAGCAGTAAAAAAACCTTGAGACTGATATCCATTCAGATGTTTAGAGACCTTCCTTTCAAATTTAATAGATAATTTAAGAGGTAGTACTTCTAAGAAAACGTGAGTTAGTGTAACTCTACCATAGGTGAATTTAGCTATAAAAATCCCTGTGACTTCAATGACAGAGTTGTGTAGATGAATGTTGATTAATGTAGAGAATCTTTTCCAGACACACTGACCAATCAGAAAATTTATAAATTGTTTAGGAAGATTATTTATATTTATTTGGTTCTGCAGAACTTTTTCAATAAAGGAAATGAAATCTATCAGGCTTTAATGGATGAGTTTTATATAGCAGATCATTATTGCTTTCAAAGATCAAAACATTGTTCTTGCTCTCTCTCCTTCTCTGTAAGAATATCTATGCTGGTGCAGAACCCTGAAAAAACATGCAAGTACTTTATGCTGCTTTTATTTTCTTTCTGATTATGGGTGATTTATAGGTAGATGTGGCACTAAGGGAAATTGTGACATTTACCATAGTATGTAGGGAATATACCTGGTCCGACTGGTGAAAGGATGAGGTCCTCAGAGCAATTTCATTTACAGAATTAGAAAATTTCATCTGTGCCTCTGAATACAGAGCCATATCTATGTCTCTAAGGGTTTAGGCCCAAGGCTAGCAGATTTTTTATTTCATGTGTTCCTTTGAGGTTACAATTCCTTGCAAAATGGATTCTAAATTTTGTGCCTATCTGCTGTTCCCCCTTCAACTAACCTTAAATTATCTAGGGATTGACTCCAGTCTAGTTCTACTTACCTAAAACTGTTATTAATCATCATTACCTATACTTTGTCTCTTTAGTTTGCAAATACTCATAGGTGCAAATCATTATTTTCCTTTCATTTTTCACCCTTTCATACTGCAATAGAATTGCACATTTTGACACCCAAGAGATCCTGCTTTGTTCTTTCAGTTTCCTGGTTGTCTGTGCATTAATCACAGAGATTTGTAACATATGTTGGATTTAAGCTGGAAATAAAAAAAAGAGAGAAAACAGCTCTCTGGGAATGAGGAGAGGAGCAAGGCTGAGCTAGAGAGAACATTGTATGGGGGCATGATGTACATGAGAAAAATGCTGTGTTGACTTTGATAGGGCTTGGTGGCCTTTATTTCATAGCCATATCAGGCTTTACAAAAAGGATTCTCAGGTAGGAAAACAATTTTGATAACTGACAATTATTGGTCTTGTATTTCCCTGTGTGGAGGGGCAAACAGTATCACTCACTTTGTTAATTTGGATGATCAAATTAGACAACAGCCCTGCTTTTGTGTTAGCATTCTGGGTCATGGTAGACACCATCCCCTCACGTGCTCCCCAAGGAATTGTATGTAGCCTCTGAGAAAGCCAGTATGATGACTACAGGGAGAAAAAAACAAGGCATGGAAGCTGCCAGGTTTTGTTGAAGTACCTATTTTTCTTTAGATCTGGTTAAAGAATATGCATTGCTGTTCTGTAGTTCTTACTGTAATGCAAATACAGAAGGTGCTGATATCTTATACTAGAAGCTAACTTGTGCAAATAGTAAATAAGATCTTAACAGCTGGGAATCATTCCAAGTTTCTGAAGTGACATTCCTTTTTCTACACTAGAAACACGTTGAGTTTTTGAAATTGTGTCACCATGTAATGCAACCATCTCCTGTTGTAAAATCTTCCTTCCAGCCCCAGACATTTACCTTGCACTGTGGTTTCTTTATTCCCTCAGTGCATTAGAATGGAATCTCAGCCCTGTGCACACAAACCAAAAATGATAGGTTTTTTCTGTTACTCTTGCTTTCAAGATGATATGCTACCCTTTCATCCTGGATGGGGAAGGGGAGCTTTGGCAGGGTTGAAAGACTGGAAATTCTAGTCACTAAAATAGGGACTTAATAAAATGGTTCACAGAAGAACCTTGTGTATGCTGCAAAAGCTTTTAAAACAATCACTTTTATAAAACCAGAGGTGCTCAACTCTTTTAAACAGTTCAGAACACTGGAATCATAGCGTTGTGTGCTAGCCTCTGGAGTGTTCTTAATCCCTGCACTTTCTGCATGGCTTGTTAATAAGATCTGGGTAAAGCAACACAGAAATGACAGAAAAATAATAATAATTCCATGTGAACTGTCTTGAAAAGCCACATGTGCTCAGACAGAAGCAGACATGGGACTGTGCACCTGATTCTGTTCTGAGAGCTGTCTGTCCTGGCTCCTCCTTTTCAGAGGCCAATACCATTAGTGTGAAAGCCTTTGTTTGGAGGTTTTGTTTTCTCTTGCATAAATGACCAGCCTAAAGAAGTAATTTAAAACAATCAAAATCTGAAGCCAGCACACCATCTCCTATTATTTGGGTCATCTTCAGTGATTTGTGGGGTTCATAACTTGTCCTCTGGCAAAAAGCAGTGGATGGGAAGTTGATATGCAATATATGGTGGTGTGGACATACCGTGCAGCCCTGAGTGTGAGTTGAAGGTGCACAGAGAAAGCTGGTACTAGGAAAAAAATACAGCAGCATCTGTTCTTCTTTAATATGTTAGTTGCTCTGAAGAATGTGGAAGTGGTTACTGCTATTTTGACAAATGCACTTATTTCTGTTTTTGTTGCCTGGTGTGGCACAAGGGGAACACTGGCGCAATAGTGTAAGGCAATAATTTATTAGTGGTTTAGGGATGTGGGCCCAGAACAAATTCTAGACAAAAGGAAAACATGTTTGGGTTTTACAGAGAGCCTTGGCTATGGGAACAAAGCTGTGATTGGGTGTGCAAATATTTGGTATTTCGATTGTCCTGGTTGCTGTGACAGCTGACAAATGGTCTGAATTTGTTTTTAATTATCACCAAGAGGGGAAAAGCCTGCTTTAAACCAGCAACTGATGTTGCAGCAAAAGGCAAGAAAATATATTTAACAGTGGGGAATATACTTTCTCAGTGTTAAAATATGATGAAAGCACTATTACTTCCAAATATTTATAGTATTTAGCTAGTTTGTGATTACAGCCAACCCAGGAGAGTGTTTTGTTCATTTGTATTGCATCCAGTGATGGATATTAAAATGTCAGCTACTGTTCTTACTTCATACTGACTGGTATAATTGATATCGAGCTTATCTTCTTCAGCCACACTGGGGAATGCAGCAGGCATGTTGTGGCAGGGGTTTGTGAGACCTACTAAACACAGAAATTATAAACACACATATATCATACCTTGTGGATGCTCTGCCCACTTGTATCAGGGCCGGTTGCAATAGATAGACTCATGGAATCATTTAAGTTGGACAAGACCTGTCATTGAGTCCAACCCAGCACTGCCACGTCCATCACTAAGCCATGTCCTTAAGTACCACATCTACATGGCTTTTAGATATATTCAGTGATAGTGATTCAACCACTTCCCTGGGCAGACTCCTCCAGCACCTGACAACTCTTTCAGTGAAGAAATTTTCCAATATATCCCATTTAAACCTCCTGTGGTAAAACTTGAGGCCATTTCTTCTTGTCCTATTGCTTAATACTTGAAGGAAGAGACCAACCCTCACCAATGTATGAACACATAAAGACTTCACTGTTCTGAAGGGTTATATAGGAAAAAAATAAGCATGCTACATAAAAGAGATGTAGTAATTTGTCCAAACAGCCTCTGGCAGGGTTTGGGACCAGTGCTATTTGTTGAGTCTATATCCAAAACTTCAAACCACTGTTCTATCATTTAAGCAAGATAAGAAACTGTATTGTTAAAAACTGAAATTAATAGATCATTATGTAAAAATTTAAGATTGTGTCCAAATACTTCATAAATTGGGTTTTTATTGACCTTTTTTTTGGTGGCAATTGCAATAGTTGGTTTGTTATGAGTATGCATGAATTCAAACTAGTCATTTCTAGCAGGAAGAATAACTTGTCAGACTTTGAGCAACCAATGGTTGCCTTTTAAATGAAAAATCATGGACTTCCAAATGAGAATTTGCCCCTTCTGGGGGAGACAAAATAGATTTTTGTGGTCAGATGAGAGGGACTGTTCTGTATAAACTTGTCTTCCACTGCAAGGAACAATTGAGACAAGAACACAAAATGTGTTTCCCATATCTGTGAAGTCGTGAGAATGTGATCTTTCCATTTTGTCAAAAGGGCAGCTTTTTTGTCTTTTAGCACTGAATCTTCAGCCAGTTTCTCATGCAGTATTCAGTACTTTGGAAAAATTAACCAAGGCTGTATTTGAGGAAGAGAAATAGTTTGAGCTGCTAATATGCTCCTGTTCTTTCAATGCTGTCTAGCCTGCTTTTATGGATCCCTAGAAAGGTTATTGATTTACTGTGAATGTGGCTTTCTGTAGTAAAAGCTGAAGACTGTTTGCAAACTGCCACCTGAAGCAGAGGCTTAAGCAGGAAATTTAGGTAATTGCATTCTGCTTCCATTGAAGTCCATGACAATTTGGAAATCAATGTCAGGAGAACCAGATTGGGGTCTTGTGACTGGGAGTTGCTGCTGCCAGCAACTGAAATAACTGCAGCTTTTTGTTGCAGAGATGCTCAGCCACCTGGAAACTGTTCAAAAGATTTGGAAAAATGTTTCTGATAGGAGTTGCCAATATTAACATTCAGTTTTGTAGGCATTCTGTCTTTGTAGATCTTGCTGGGTTAGCACATTTAGACTCATCTGCACCACTCAAATCTGTTCACATGGAATGTCCAGACAGGTTTTGCCAACAGAGTGGGCAGTTCCATGACTTTTCTCATACTTTCTATCTTTTCTGAGGCACAAAAATTCTACAGATGTTTTATTTAAGCAGTGTCAGCACTTTTGATTCCACATACTTATGGTTGTACAAATAATGAATATTTTTTTTTTGCTTGGCCATTGAATTGAGAAACTGGAAGAAATTCTTGGTTTTAGTTGACCAGAAAGTTGTTTTCAGGCGAGCTAAAATGAAGTAATTTGCATAGTTTCAATTTTCTCAGTCCTTTTCTACTGGCTTTAATAAAAGTGGGTCAATTTCCAAATGAATTTAAGTTTTAATTGAAAACACTATTTTGAAACAAATACCCAAAAAAAGTTTTTTCCAAAGTTTAGAAAAAGTTTAGTCTTTTCTAGTTTCTTTAAGTTTCTGGCTGATGATATCTTAGGCTATTTTTCAAATTCACTTTTTTTTCCCCCCTGAAGCAGTATATTCTCATAAACTCATTTCTTAGCAGAATACTTTTACCCAACACTGTTAGCAATTTTGTAACTCACTCCTTTTGGCTTAGTGTTTAAATAAAAAAAAATAACATAATGTTTCTTTTAAAGCTTATAGCCTCTAGCCTAAAGTTTGAAAAAACTGTTGTGATATATAACATTAGGCATGACTAGAGAAATCCAGCTGTAGTCTGTGAGAATGAGGGCAGTACAGGTGGCATCCAGGTAACAGAGGTACAGTGTCAGGGGCAGGGAATATCATATATTTCATATAAATATGAAAATATATATTTTTTCATATATATGAAAATACTCAGTTAGGTCTAAAATGGGATCACTTATAGATTAAAGGAGGGTATTAGAGAAATAAATTTATAATCGAGGTTGACATGGTCTTCCATTATCAGCAAGCCAGTCTGCAGCTGTCCAACCTGAGCTTTCTTGCACTTTCAGCATATCTGTTAATTGCATTTGTCAGGGACAACTTTAGCACAGAAAAATAAGGAGCTAATTAAA
>VZTR01002267.1:91918-111400 GCA_013400775.1 Chaetops frenatus | reverse complement strand
AAAAAAAAAAAAGAACAAGATAACACATTTTTTGGGGAATTCTGCTTCTCTTTAGTACAACTTATTTGTCTATCCATACCCAGCAGCACCAATTCCGCTGGGGCTGGGGGCTCAGTGCATTTACCTCGTATGAACAAAGGAGCCAGATTGCTGTGTTCTGTTCTTCCACATCAGAAAGTATCTCCTATTTTGGACTAAGAGTACAAATTGAACTACAAACTGGTGATAGTTGTATATGTATTTTAGAAGTAAATGAGATTATGTTATTTGAAAAAGTTAAGTACTTGGTTATCTTATAGTGATTTTTTTTGTTTGTTTTGTTTTGTGTTGTTTTTTTTTGTAATTAGAATAGAATTTACAGACCATTTCTTCTTAAAAATGTCCATAGTGTTCACCAAAAAGCAGCTAATGGTGAATGAATTTCAAAGCATAATACTGTGGCATGACTAATGGAGTGAGAACATTACCTGACAGAGCTGCTCTGGAGGTTTCCCTTTGCACAACAAACCCATGTGCCAGAAGGTTGCTCTTGGCCTAAGAACAAGGCTTGCATAGCTTGACCAAAGTGAGGATGGTTTTGGAGGCCTTGCTATTTGGAAGAAGAAATTTTCTCAAATAGGGGTTTCATCAATTTCTCTGAATAGATTTTTATTATTCAAACTTGGGAACTAGCTCTTTGAGAAACTAAGTATGTGATCCTACTGTGGAGAATGTGCTCAATCCTTTTGTTGAGTCAATCTCTAATGGTGGTTGCTGAAGTGTGTCATGCAGTTATAACCTGAGCCTGATGGAAATTCTTAAAGTGTTGGAGAAATTTGGATCAAATGTCTTTGATGAATCAATTAGTAGGACACAGTGGTTTAGAGGTAAATGTTGCCCTGTGGTATGACTGTGTAGAATCACTTTTCTCAAGGATGCTTGAAATATGGAGAAGGAGATATGTTGTTCTTCTGATCCCCCTGGTGCACTGGGTACTTCATCTGCAGTGTCTAAGCTGGTCCCAGTTACTTATCATACTGCTCTGTGTGTATGTGTGCTGGGAAGGAGCACTGGCATCTTCCATCTTCCAACAGATAAGAGGATCAGCTGTGGTCTGGATCCTTGATAGAAACAGCTTGAAGTTTAGGGCTAAAACTTTTTATTGTTGCTAGTGTGGCTAAGTGATGGATGAGAGCGGGAAAAGAGATTACCCTGTCACTCAAACAGGTAGAGAAGGAGCTAAACTATTCTGCAATTTTTTGTCTATTTTAAAAAGCTCTGCTAATAATAGCAAGGGAAGTATGAGCTGTTACAGCTGCTGTGTAGCTCTGCACAGGCAGACTGTGATGCACCCATCATCAATCCTTAGGAAAAGCTCCCTGGGCTCTGGCTGCACAGTGCAATGTGGGAAACTCTGCTGTAGAACAGCCTTGCACACATAGCATCTTCTCCCCACATTCCTAGGTGGAAGCAGGACCTGTCTGATCACTTTCATTCTGCTGTAATGAGTATTTGAAACAATAATCTCCAGGGTGGATTGTCAGGGGAGGCTAGCAGTGGGAAGGAAGAGGTGAAGGGAGCAAAGGAAAGAAGAGAGCTTATGGTTAGGATATATTACACTTAAAATTCTGAGACTGCTCCACGGACGGGCCACATAAAGAATTAGTCTTACAATTTGAACTAAGTTCCATAGGAAAATAATTGGACTGGTGAAGCAATCTCACTGTCACTAAATTGCTTTCCAAGGAGCCTATCCTGAATGAGACTGTGCAGCTCTTTCTGGTATTTGAGCATCCTCAGTCCTCATTGACTTCAGTGGGAATTAAACTCATTGAACTCCTCACTAGGCAATTAGTTTCTTATAGGTCTAATTTTTCTGCTGCAAAGTGGGAGCTGCCTTTCCGTTCTGTTGGCATCCATGCCTTGTGCCACTCCAGTCCAAGCCTCAGCATGCAGGGATCATTTCATGGTTCTTTTGTGAGACACCTACTTAAGCATTTGAATATAGATTCTGCTCCTTACTCTTTTCTGTGGATAGGATCCTTGGTAGTTTTGTTACACTGACTGCACCACTTTAGCAAAAAGAACATGCAAAATACTTGATGGAAAGTCTTTCCAAAATAAATCCTGTCAAAATCTTATAAATCTGTTTTTTGTTCTATTTGTGTAGGAAGTCTTTGTTTTGCCTTCAAAAAGGGATGAACACACTTCAAATTAAGAAGACAGCTTCATTAGCATGGAGGATGAATGAGATAATAAATGAGATCATTAAAGTGAGATTTTTCTATCTTTCCTTTCCATGAGAGAAGACCTACTGAAATAGAGTATATTTACAGTCCCCAAATTACTGAAGCTGTAAATATTTTTGCTTTCTTGGCCTCTGTTTGTGCTACTGCACATTTTGGAATGATGGATTATGGAGTGCCAGGTGTTGGGATGAAGAGAATCAATACTGTGATACAAAAGATGAAATAACTGTGATGGAACATCAATAAAGGCTAAAAGCTGCCATAGGGATTTGAATCTTAAAGAAGAGTCTGAGAAAGTGTATTAAGAAGCATTCGCTTCTCCCCTTGCACTTGTAGTGTCTTTATTCCATGAGCAGAAGTCACTTGGGGGCTCTGTCACGTACAGAGGTGGAGGCATTTTTTCTTTTGTGTATGTACACGATGCCCAGCACACCTCTGGGGTATGATGTCATAGTGCCAAGGTAATTTCAGGACACAGCTGATGTGAGTGCAGTTTGGAATGTTTGGTCTGAAGTGGAGAGGATTTCATTTTATTTTTTAAGACATAAATTAATTTAAATTTGTTATAATTTGCATGCTACTCCCACAAGAAAACTAGATGAATACATTTAGAAGTAACTAGTTGAAGTTCATGTCCCTGCTGTTGGGACATTCTTCTGAGGAAATGGCAGCTCCCCTTCTGCTGCTGCGATCTGTTCTCAGGAGACTTGGCCACTAAAGAAACACAGTAAAGCTAGGCTGCTAGTGTTGAGAACCTTATCTCTTTTTATCTGAGCAAAAAAGACTACTGAAATATGACATGTAAAAATAAAGCTGTTAAGGCAAGTTTGGCATCTTAATTTTTCTTTTGCAAATCAGGCAGCAGTATGTGGCACAGAGTTTTAGAGCTGAAATAAATTAATGCAGAAACCAAGGTTAGGTCACACACCTATTTTCTTGGTTCAAAGTCAAGTCATCACAAAGAGAAGAAAAGGAACACACTGTTCTGAAATACCTTGGTGCTATTACTAATATATTAAAATGCAAGATTTTTAAAAGAATAGTCCTGTCAAAATACTTAATTCTGCCTTCCAAGGAATAGTCCAGCAATGCATTTGAGCTTATGACCTTTTTCAAGCACAACAATGCAGAACTACTCACATACTTTAAGCTATGCACAAGATTAATTGCCCAAAGTTAACAGCCCTGCTGGGATGAGATCAAATGCTCTGCTATAAGGACTCAACTCTGCAAATCTCACTCATGGGTTTTTTCTGCAGTAAAACAGCTATGAGATTTCATCCCATGCAACACAAGACTGCTGTAGCCAAAGGCTACTCTTAAATCCAAGAGATGGAATCTTAAGCTCCAGGATCAGGCCTTGTCCTTTAGTATTGCATCACACCGACATTTTTGGCAACTTGAGTTTCACAGAGGTTCAGCATCCTCTAGGGACAGCTGCTTTGCAGATGTGGTGGAGAAGGGTCATCAAGGGCAAGAAGTCATGCTTAGCCTAGTTAGCACAAGGAGACAAACCCTGCCTTTAACCAGCTGCAGCTAATGTTCTTCCTGAATTCAAACCTTTGATCTAAATCAGGAAGACTAGGGACCTTAACCCAGCCTTTCCCACGTCACAGATAAATGCCTCAAGCACCAGGGTTTAGCTCTTGCTCCAAATCTTTCAGGAACTACAGAATCCAAGGGTCTCAGTGCTTTAAACCTGCATGTCTGAGCTTGGCTTTCCTTGGGGCAGGCAGTGGGGAAGTCAGGCAAGCGGTGCAGAACTCAGACAGTTCAGAAAAACTTTTTAAGTCACAAAATACACTTCCTGCCCAAACACGCTGTATTCCTGAGTGTGACATCAAACCTTTTTTTTTTTGGTCTCTTTTTGTCTCTACTTTCAGGTTGCTCCTATAATTAAGGAGAGGATGATGAAGAAGGGCAGCATGATGCTTGGGTACCAGCCTCACCGGGGCAAAGTCAACTTCTTCCGCCAGGTGGTAATCAGCCCACAAGTCAGCCGAGAAGACATGGACTTCCTGCTGGATGAAATCGAGCTCCTTGCTAAGGACTTGTAGCTCTGGCTCCTTAGCATTGGGTGCTGCTCATGTGTGATGTTGATGGAGAGAGAGAGTGGCAGCAGCATCCTGGTGCTATTTTGTGAAAGGTATTAAAAAGCTTGACATATAGTTTGGAAACTGTCATTTTACAGGTTGGTGTTGAGAACTTTGCGGGTAGAACAGCCCTTCACAGGAGATGATTTGCTGATGGGGGCTGGGAGGCAGGCTGGTGCTTCCAGCACCTTTGCTGCCATTCTGGGAAGTGTTTCCTCAAGAAGGGAGTGCTTCTGAGAATGGTGTCTATGTCCCAGGAAAGGCAGCTATTTACTGAGTGCCTGTGCACAGTGTAGCTCAAACTGGTCACTTATGCATGCAGGCAAAATTCCTCTGAAGTTTCTATTAGGAGTGGATTTGTCAGTGAGCCTTAAGATACTACGTAACACTCTTATCTGCTCTGTCAATATTTTAGTTTGGTAATTAACATTATAAGACTGGAAATTGTAAACTTTTATGAATTGAGTTCCTCAAGGCCCCTAACTAGGTGGATTGCCCAGGTTTTCTGCTGTGAGCACAGGCAGAATGTGCTCAGTAAAATGAAGATAAGTGCAGTTGTCACACCAGGAGGTTTTTGGGAACCTCCTGCACAAAGCCCCAAGTAACCAATATCAGCCCTGCTGGGAGCAGGTTGAACCAGATAACCTTTTAAGGTCCCTTTCAACCCTTCCACAGTCATTGGGTCCAGTCAGTGTTTGCCAGTGTTGCCCACCCAAAATATCACCACCACTTTAGGAGAGCTGAAAATATTGGAATAACATTTAGAACGTCTTACCTCTTTGTTAACTGGATTTACCTATCATTTCTGAACTGCTGTTCACCTTCATCTATTTTTAAAGTGTAAAGATTTATTTAGAAGCTTTTAGATGCACTTTAAAATTTCAACAGAGAAAAATTATATATTTACCTAGAAGATACATATTTTTATGCATGGTTACTTTATATTAATAATATATCAAAATTACTTATTTGTCATTGTTTGTTTGTATTTTCCTACAGGTTTGATGTGACTTAATCTTATGTTATCAGTGTATAATTTGTAATTTTACTCTGAAATTACAGTAGTGGTGATCAGAGGTCTTCCGGTGATTTTAGGATATGAACAGTTTGAATATTTTTGGTCTATCTTAAGTTACAAAATTAAGTTCTGCACTTTGTTTTAAGAATTAGGCTATATTTTTAATCTGTTTTTTATTCCATTAAACTGATCTGTTTTATAAAGATAGAAATGTATTTCTTGTGATGAAATTGTTGCAGCAAACCAATGGAAATAGCCATGTCTTTCACCTTGTAATTGACATTTACTTATCATTAATGTTTTGCTATTGGTTCCTTATTCTGTATTTCAGGTAGCACTGACCAATATGAATGTTTCTGCTATAATGTTTTCCATCCTCCTGAAAGCTGTTTTTAAACACAATGCTTCCTTGTTTTCATTTCCTACATTACACTGGGATCTAACATTGCATGAAATTCCTACTTCCAGTCTCCAGGATGATGTTGTGGAAAGCTTAACAAGGTCATGATAAACCAAGGAAGTCACACTGTCAGAGCAGTAGTTAAGAGCAAGGGTCACCTGCAGCCCTTGATGGGTGCCTTTAACAGTGTCCTGGAAGTGGATTTACTTGTCTATCATAGTGGTCCACCAGAATTTAGGCAAAACACATGTAGACAGTAATATGAAAATGAATATCACAATGTGGCCCCTGGATTCTGCTCTTTAATACTCACAAATCACTCCATCATTTATTGCCTTGTGCTTCTGGCTTGTGCTTCTGGTTATATCAGTTATCCTGATCTTGGAAATCCTAAATTCAAGGCCCTGAATTCAGGGCCCATAAGGCTTATTTTGCCTCCCAGTCACTCAGGGTGGAGTGCAGAGTGCACAAGGAATGCTGCATGGAGGGGATGACCTTGCTGTTTTATCTCGAGTTAGACAGGACCTTTCTCCTTCTCTTTTTTTACCTTGAAGGGAAAGGCAGAATACAGTGTCAGGATGTTTTGTTAATGGTCCAGATTCTTGGTGAGTATTTAATTTTTGATTCATAGAGAAGTTATGACACCTTTCATCAGCTGTGAATTTGGCCAGTGGTGTTTTGTGACACCACCACTATCAAGAAATGTTACTGTCTTGTTTCTTTTCGTGTTCTTAGTGCATTTCTCTGTTTCCATACACTGTGGCATTTATGGCACATGTCAGGCAGAAGTAACACAATTCCTTTCTGTAGCAGTAGTGGCTATAGTATTTTTAAATGAGAGAAAATTTGAACTTTTTTCATATTTGCAGAAAATAAGTCTCTGATCAACATATGCACAGATTTCTTTGCAGATATAAGTTAACCTTCCAGTGTGATGTGAGTACCTTATCCAATTTCCATATATTTTCCATTGTTTCTGACCCCTTACCATGTCCCAGGTGCACAATATGATGGCTTAATTTCAGGACTAATATAATTTTCTCATAGATGCTTATGAAAGAGTAGGATGTACAAAATGTCTATTTTGTAGTTGGTGATTTTAATAAAAAGTGAAGTAAATGTCACTCTTATAAATACAGGCTGTGTTTGTCATTTGTCAATCTAAAACTGCATATACAAATAAAGAAGGTACCTCTAAGCACTCCAGATAAATAGCACTTCAACTTTAAAATGTGAAACCTAGTTTAACCCTGCTTCAGGATGTGGTTTCTCTGTGTGCTGAGCCCATATCATATTTAATAAACATTTTGGGTGAAAACATCTAACGATTTATCTTACTCATGCTTTCAAATGCTGAAGCTAAATTGTCTATGCAGAAAGGTATTAAATGTTTGTTGTTTTTTTTTTTTGCTATTCTAGCTAGTTGGGATTGGCCCACTAGGAGAGCTTCCTGTCCTAGCTACTGGCAAGCTCCATCTCTCAGGATGCTAAACCAAGTTCTGGAAGTAGTGAGGTGCATGTATAAATCGGTGTAGAAGCTGATCCATTTCTTGCCTGTAATTTCTTGTGTCTACCTCTAATAATTTTTTTCAATAGAAAAGGAAAGAATATATTTAGACAGAAGGGATATGGATGTAGATTTTGCTCTTAGTTGTGTGTCTGCATCTTGTGAGAACTTTGGGCATTTTGTGATGGGTCCATGTGCAAAATCACCTAAATAAATCATTGTACCTAGAGCCAGCAGTCCCTGTCTCAGGAATTCTATTATGATTTTCTGTGATAAATGAACAGTAATCATCAAAGTCTGGTTACATATGATTTTAGTGCTTCTAACTCCCACTGATTTAAATGGAAACCCTTGCTGGATTGGACCCTGAGTCTTATCACTGGGATCTCTCACTTCAACACCAGTTTGGCACTCCGAACATCTCAGTTTATCTGCTCGAGGTTCATGCCTAGAGATTCAGATGTATCTTTATTTTTGTGAGACTGAATTGAAATGTATTATCATTTGTATCCTTTAATGATGCATTAAGTTGCTTTTCAAATATCATTTGACCTGTCCTTAAAAGACAAGCAGTATCCTTTAAGAAAAGCCTAGTAGAACTGGTAGAGTTGCATTGCCAGAATGCTAGGTAAGAGTATGTAAAAACCTGTTATATGCCTGAAGCTTCCTCATGCACACAGCCCACAGCACTGATTCATACTCAAATAATTTTTATTTTTAAATCTCCAGGTATCATGATAGGGCTTACAAAACTGCTATGAAATGTTGAAGGCAGTGGGGAATAATTCAGTATTACTAAATGTTGAGTTTGCTCTCTTCTACTAGGTCACACATTAGCTCTGTGACAAGCCAAAAGTAAGCAAAAAATGACATTTGAGTCCCATATTTTCAACAGAGCCAAATCTGCCCAGCCTCTCTTCCCTGTTGGCTGCTTCCACGTTTTCCCGATGGGTGGCTGATGTGTGGAAAATCAGTTGTTGGAAATCAGATGTTGCAGGTAAGGCCCACTCATGCCTGTCCTCCTTTCTGTGGTGTAACTGGTAAATGCTGGTAATTATTTGAGCTTATGAGCACTGTATTTAGTGCAGTAACTGCTAAATATTGCTACTGTTAAATCCTGAAATAATGCAATTGCACACGTTAATTTTGTCTTAATTGCTCATGCTAATTGCAGATTAGATGCAATCAAAGCCGCACTGCCTGGCAAATGCACTGTGTACACCACAAGAAACCCTGGTGGAGGGGTTTTCTTTCTTTAAATTGAATCTAGCCACCCACAATTATATGTTTTTGCTTCAGATGTACAATTAGATGTTATTATTCTAATTCTGTAACTGCACAATAATCAACCAAAAAATTACTTTGAGAAACAAAACAAAACAAGGAAATCTGCTCTGCAAGAGGAGCAAAAAAGAGAATGTCAAAGGTTTCAAGGCAAATCCACAGAAGGAAACAATGGTTGTGTGAATGATTAACCTCTGCTAAGTGGATTGCTGTGTGGCTGTGCTGCAGGAGTGGAGCAGGGAAGCTGTTACAGTCATGGAGTCATCAAAGAACTCGCACATGCCCTGGCACTACAGAAATCTGCCCCAGGACACCATGGCCAATCCACTGTCCTAGAGAAGCCCTTCCCGAAGGCTGGATACTTTGTAGTACATTGAAAATTTTTGTATGTATCATGGTAAAAAAAATTTTAAAGGGTCTCAGTAAGAAAAGTGACACTTAGGGAGTAATCTTTAAAAAGTCCAACAGAGAGGACCACTTTCAGCCTTGGTGTACAGCTAAAGAACAATTGATCACATTTCTAAAATTCAAAAGAAAACTAGTAAAATCTTTATTTTATCAAGGATGAAAGCAAATAATAGAAAGTGAAACTTTCTCTTAATAATTCTGCCAAACACAGATGTTCTGTTTAGATGAAATAATTTCTTTCTTGTAGCTTGTACAAAGCTATTTAACAATGGAAAGTATGTTGAAAGCATTTGCCATGAAATAGCACAGGCCCATGGAAAATAACATTTTTCTTTAGGACTGTGCACAACATTGTTCTTCCAAAAAAACTCTCACCCAGTTTGTCATTTTGGGAAGTGATTCCTTAAATCTGTCAGGCACTGACACTGGCAGCTTTATCCATCCTTTCTTTTCATGCCAGGTGATATGGATTTTTATTCTTTCTCTGTTACTCTACCCTCTCTCATGCCTGTAAATTTTTTTTTTTCAGAGGGATATTTTCAGTATTTGGAGCTATAGGAAAAATGTCAGAGGAGCATAAGGGCTAAGACTGAAAGCTGAAGCAAACATAGTGCTCAGGTTATCTTGATGGGATGTTTTGCCTTCCTTTTTCCAGTAATGGATTTGTCCAGATGCTCAGATGATGAGCAGCCACTGCTTCTGCCAGAACTGTGGCAACACCAAAATCAAGACTTCATGTGGGAAACCAGTTTGGCCTTGGAAAACTGAATAAGATGAGTGTGAGAGAGAAATGTTACTTGTCCTCTTTTACAAATGAATGATACTCTAGGAACTTAAAACCTCTATTTCTGTGAAAACTTATACCGTAGCTTTAGGAAAAAATGTGGAAGGAGTCACTAAGAGGAGACAGCAATGAGTGAAAAATGGGACATACTCTGATACGGGCTTAGCAGAGGGAGATGCTACTAGACTAACCAGAGAGCTTTATGGGAATACAAACTTGATTTTCTAGACTGGACTCTTTTTAAAGAGTTTGCTGTTGTATCATTTGGGAAAACTTACATAAGATGGGAAGTAGGACTGAAAATGTAAAATGGATAGGACTAGTAGTGAAAGATGAAAATGAGTAATGGGCACAGGATGATACTTTGGTGTTGATTCTGAGCTTATCTAACTTCATACTGTCATCACTGACCCTTCCAGAAAGACCAGAAATTTGTTCATGAAATTTGCTGATGAAGGTTTATTGGAAATCTTAAGTTTGACGTGCATGGAGAGCTAGGTGATTTTTAAGAGCATGTGGCAGACGAGACAGTAAAAAAAAAAAGTGCAAAATCTTTGGGGACTTGCAAAAAGCAGCAAGAATTTTTTTTTTGTTTAAGGTAGGACAAACTAAACACTTGCAAAATAGAAAATTGTGAAGATAAATATAATGATGGCATAAAAAGCAGTGTATGAGCTAAGCTTAAATGACATGTAAATAGTCACCCAGCCAAGAAATTCAGTGGTCATCCAAGGACCTAGCCTCTCATCTGGAGCACAGCAGCAAGGAAACTCTAGCTGGGCAGCAGGCTCAGTGTCTGGTCCAGCTCTGTTGTACATCAAGCTGTGAGCAGTGAACAGAGGAAATATTAATTGGTGCTACAGAGCCAAAGCACAGCACTGCAGAGTCGTGTGCTCCATCTACTGGTGTGTCCTCTGGTAACCAGCTTGTGCCACACTCAGGGTGTCTCTTCCAAAGAACACTCCTGAACCTCTCACATGTGGCAGAGGAGGGAACTGGACATGAAAGGTCTTGGTATTTTTCTGGCTAAAATGATTTGTCAGAAAATCTTGTTTTGATTTAGGCAGTCTCCTTTGAAAACATTGGATTTTGACGGACTTCGGGGAAATATATGCAAACCTGTGATTACTTGTTCTTATCCTGCTTAAATAGTGACTGGAATGTGTTTCCATGCTGTGTAACCCATGATGACACTGGTGTATTTGAGACATCCAAGATGAGCAATGGAGAACTCATGGCAACATGAAAAATTCACTTCCCTGATTCTGAGCCACTCAGCTGAGCAGTTAATTCCTTACCCTTGCTTTTCACCAAGGTAAAAAACGGAGTTCAGGAATGTACAAGCCTCTTTGAAGTTGTATGGCTTCAGAAGGCTCTGTTTTCAGGCTTAATTTTATAACAGAATCATAGAATAGGCTGAGTTGGAGGGGACTCACCAGGATCATCAAGTCTAACACCTGGACCTTCACAGGATATTCCAAGCATTGCACCCTATGCCTGTGAGGGTTGTCCGGAAACTTCTTGAACTCTGTCAGGCTTGGTGCTGTGACCACTTCCCTGAGGAGCCTGTTCCAGTCCCCAGGCACCCTCTGGGTGAAAAACCTTCTCCTGATATCCAAACTAAACCTCCCCTGACTCAGCTTCTGGCCATTCCCTTGGGTCCTGTCACTGGGCACAAGAGTGAAGAGATTAGTGCCTGCCCTTTCTCTTTCCATTGTGAGGATGCTGAAGACCACAACAAGGTTTCCCCTCAGTCTCCTCTTCTCCAGGCTGAACAAACCAAGTGACCTCTGCCACTCCTCACCAGGCTTCCCCTACCCTTTACCCTCCCTGTGGCTCTCCTTTGGACACTCTCTAATGGCTTAATGTCTTCTTTAAATTGTGGTGCCCAAAACTGCACCCAGGACTCAAGATGAATCTGCACCAGTGAAGAGTAGAGCAGGACCTTTATTCTGAAGCAATCCAAATGTCAGTGTTTTCTTTTATTATTACTATTTTTCCTTTCTGTGAGAAATATCAATGTTCTATAAGGAGTTGGAAAAGAGGATGTCCTGCCCCCATGCTCCAGCACATTTTGCAATTTCCCACAGAACAAAATTTCCAGCTTTTTGGCCAGTCTGAACTCACATATTTGGAGGTGTTGATTGAACATAGGCCTGCAAGTCCTGTGGCAGGAAAAGATCTCAAGATATCAATGAGAAGATATGACCTCCATCCTGAAATAGGATCAGTGATACCAGAGAACTAGCATCTAACCTTTGCCTAGTCTATAGTTCATGACCAAAAATTCTGGAAAATCTGCAGCCTTCCCATGAGGTTTTTGTAATGGATGATCTAGATTTTTCCTTATGTCCTTGATCTCCACCATCATTAGGGCCAACATGTATTTTCCCCCTTTGTGTTTTTCTACATCTTCAAGGATTATGGTCTTATTACCCCTTAATTGTCTTCTTGTCTAGTCCTGCATTGCAGTCATTCCTCCTGTGCTTCATCAGAGGCCATGTTTTAAAATCTTCTGATTGTTCTGTCCGAAACAAGACAGAGCAGTCATCTGGAACCTTACTAGGTTTTAAAAGAGTGGCAGGATCACTCTGTACATCTCTCAGGTACCGCTGCTGCTCATCATCACAGTGTGACGTTCACCTTCTTTTGTAATAGCAAGACATCATTGAGTCTTGCCAGGTTTGTGATCCACCCTGAGCACTACAGCTTCTTTGTCTAACTGCTCTAAGTGGCTTTCCCCCATTAAATATCTGTATGTTTAACTAGGACTTAGTAAGTATTTCCACTAAAGAGAATCATGCTTTTTCAAAATATTTATTCAATGTGCCAAGAACAATTTGAATTATCAGTCTGTCTGTCCTGTAGCACACTTGCAGCCTCTCACAGCATGATGTAGTTTGAAGATTTAAGCAGCAGATATTTTTGTCCATCATCTAGGCTATTAGTTAAAACACTGGATAGGAACCAGAGTTGCTGTGGAAGCATATTCAAGTGCTGCCTAAGGATCTACATAGTAACTATTATATCTTTTAACCCAGTGTCCACTCTGTGATTGAATTTAGACAGTGTTTCCCTAGTTTGTGAACTAAAGTATCTCTTGAGATGATGTCAAAAGCCTTTCTAAACTCAAGACATACAATGTTTACTGTATCTTTGTAATCCGTGTTGACTCCTTATCTCATTGATTTCCAGTTGTCTTCAAATCGTTTGATTCTTCCCACCCTTTGTAATTATCTGAGATACAAGGGACTGAATGGGTTTCCCAGCTCCTCTTGCATCCTTTTAAATGACAAGTTCCAGCTCTGCCCCTTGGACAACACACGGGAGCAAGGTGTGCAGCTGCAGAAATCCTCTCGGGGGCAATTCACAGCTTGGAGAATTTGTTCCTGAAGTGGTTGGAGCTCAGGCTGGCTGTGGGTGGAGCTGAGGCAAGCAGGTGCAGAAAGGCCCATCGTGTGCCTGCTGACTCTGTGGGGAAGCAAGGACATGGGAAGGGGAAGATGAGGGAGCACTGGAATCTTGCCTTGGTACAGAGTCACGATGTGGCTGGAACATGCATCTGGATTTGGAGCCAGACATGTAGTCTCTTTTTTATGTTCAGAGTGAGAAGTAGTCAAAGTCAGAGTAGTCAAAGAGAAGCATGGCTAGATCTGAGATTGTAGGATGAATTTCACCCAGATCAGTCAGGCTGAAACGATACAATACACTAAGCATTTTACACCCTCTTGTTATCCTGTGCTATTTAGAAAATTATTCTTTTATTGTCTGACTGTAGCTAGAGAGAAGACTAATACTGCCAAACAAATACAAAAGAGTTTGACCTTTCGAGACACTTTTCTGTTTTTCAGTTCTTCCTTGTGGGTTTTATTTTCTCTGTATTTTTTCACTTTTTTTAAAAAACGTTTTTCTTCATAAAACATACCTTCTGTATTTAGTTCACTAGGTTTCTTTAAAAATGGAGGACAAAGATACTGCTCTGGACCCAGAGTATTGAACCTGATGAGACAATCATGTAGGAGATACGGCATTCCAAAAAAAAAAAGCTAGTTCCCCTTCCCAATTAAGAGCTCTTTCCCCATGATTACTGTCTTAATGAAAGCACAACATGCAGCTCACAATACCTACGATTTCATTTTAATTACTCCCGCAAAACAATTACAGCAGCCATTTAAAAATGTAATTCTGCACCCCATGGAAGGGACCAGGCTGGACCAGTTCGTGAAGAACTGAAGCCCATGGGGAGCACTCAGGCTGGAGAAGTTCATGGAGAACAGTGTCCCGTGAGATGGACCCCATGGTGGAGCAGAGGGAAGACTCCCCTGCCTGAGCAGTAGCAGGAACAACCTGTGATGTACTGACTGTAACCCCCACTCCCTGTCTCCCTGCACTGCTGTGGGGGAGGAGGTAAAGCCTGTGAAGGAGGGAGGAGTAGGCAGAAGGTGTCCTAAGATATGGTTTACTTCTCATTATGCTGCTCTGATTTTTATTAGTAATAAATTAAGTTAATTCCCCCAATTCGAGTCTCTTTTGCCTGTGATGATAATTGATGAATGGTCTCTCCTGGTCCTTATCTCAGCCCATGAACGTTTCACTGTATTTTCTCTCCTCTGTCCAGCTGACAAAGGGGAGTGATAGAGCAGCTTTGGTGGGTGTCTGGCACCCAGCCAGCTTCAACCCATGACAGGACAGTTTAATAGAGAAAGCAAAGGCCACATACACAAGCAAAGCAAAACAAGGAATTAATTCACTGCTTCTCATGGGCAGGCAGCTGTTCAGCCATCCCCAGGAGAGCAGGGCCCCATCACGTGTAATGGTGACTTAAGAAGACAAACACCACCACTCCAAATGTTCCTCATTTCCTCCTCCTCCTTCTCCTACTTTGTAAACTGAGCATGATGTCATAAAGTCAGTTTGGGTCACCTGTTCCAGCTGTGTCTCCTCCCAGCCTCCCATGCACTCCCAAGTTCCTTGCCAGTGTGGCAGCATGGAAAGCAGAAAAAGTCTTGGCTCTGTGCAAGCCCTGCTCAGCAATAACGAACACATCTCCATATTATCAACCCTGTGTTCAGCACAAACCCAAAACACAGCCCCATACAAACCACTGTGAAGAGAATTACCTCAGCAAAACCCAGCACTTATCCTCAAGTTAATAATTTTATGATTGACAAGATATGTGGCTCAAGCAAGAAGTGTGTTGCTATGACAGTAGAGAGGAGGCATTCACTCCATAGCATTCGTACATTCCTGTTGCTAATGTCCTGGCTGTGCATACAGAAAAGGGGATGAAAAAGATGAACATCAGCATTTGACCTTTCTGACCCTGCATCCAAAGCTTATTTCATGCATTTGTCCATGAAATAAATTTCCATCTCCTCTAGAAGCTAATATGATTGATTTTGCACATCAGGAAAAGTAGTGCAAAACTAGAGAGCTCCAGCCTAGCCATCCCACATGGCAATCAGGCCTCAGCAAGCATTGTCAAAATTCGCATTGGAAAATTGAAAGGCAAACATTTTTTTGTAAAAATCCATTTTATTTCTTGCTTGTGTTTTTGAACTAAATACTTTGTGTTATTATCGCTAATGGGAAGGCACCTAAAGGATAGAACAATCAGTCTTTAAGCTAGTCTGTGAGCACTTTCCATGTGTTGGTGGGCAAAGCATGGTGTCAATAGCAAAAACCTGCCTGCAACCCATAGACATGAGAAGTCAAAATGCTGAAGTCAAACTTATTGACCTGAGCAGTGTTGGTGAAGCAGAGGGATGGTCCCAGAGCAAGCCATGAAAGCACATGGAGGAGGTTTCTCCTCTCCAGGCTTCAGCTGTGGGACCATTTGCTGCCCATGTTCAGGCTGCCCCCAGCTCCCAGCACAGCCCTGTTCCCACCTGGCCACAGGAGCCACATTCGGGCCAAGCTGTTGATGTGGTGAGGGTGGTGAAACTTTTTGAGAGAGTTTCACATTGAAAAGCAAACCTTATTCTGCCAAAATATTTTCCTCTAGACCTAATAAAAGCAAATTAGACTCTTCCCCAGATCAGGAATTAATTTTGTCTGGTTGTGTGTCATGGCTAGAGTAAACAGTTTATACTTGGGCGAAGGCTGTGTTTAAGTATGGCTGGATCCTGTTTGGTTTACTGTGATTAACCTAAACAATTGAGAAATGTTGAAACTAGTTAATTTAAATTCTTTCTTCCATTTCCTACAGCTTTCCTAAGGTCAGGTTCTTAAAGCAACTATTCCAGAAATCATTTCAAAGCAAAAAAAATATTGTTAACATTCTTACATTAAAACTAAATCATGTGGTCCCTCCATTTAATAAGGCTTAGATGTCCTTTCCAGATGTACACAATCTAAACAACCTGCTGCTTAATGGGAGATGTTCTTGTGCTCAAAACACAGGAACATTCCACTATGCCATTCTAAGCATTACAGGAAATATGTACAATCATAGAATCACAGAATACCCTGACTTGGAAGGGACCTATCAGGATCATTGAGTCCAGCTCCTGGCCCTGCACAGGACAAGCCCCAAGAGTCACACCATGTGCCTGGGAGCATTGTCCAAACACTTCTTGAACTCTGTCAGGCTTGGTTCTGTGACAACTTCCCTGGGGACCCTGTCCAGTGCCCAACCACCCTCTGGGTGAAAAACATTTTCCTGATATCCAATCCCTTGCAAGTTGTTTCTGCAGACTCTTCCTCAGTGCTGGGGCTGAAGTGTCAGTGATGTCATGTCACAGAAACACTGCTCCTGCTGCTCACATGGGGATTAGATGAGCAAAAGGGGTGGTAGCCAAAGTATATGAGTGCGTCCACATAGAATTGTACAGGATTTAACAACTGTAAAATTAAAAGTCTTGGTATGAGATTTATGTCCTGTCCAAACTTTTTAGTTAATTAAAGGCATGGCCTATTTTCTTCTGCCTCCAGAAGCACCAGATGGCTTATGGAAAGCAAGCATTTTTGTTAAAGAGGATAAGTAGCTTGAATTTAATTTGACGAAAGGAGGGAACCTCATCTTTCCAGAAATGTCTGGATTCAAGTATCAGCAGTTATAATTTTTACCTTGCTTAGTGCCTGTCTTATTGATGGGCTGCTCCTGAATATGCTGTCTGCTAACCCATGTGCTGCATATTGTAATTCTCCTTGGAGGCAGCACCTCATACCTGTTTTGAGCAGATGGGCTTTGTGTTTTCTTTCACTAGATCCTTTCCCTGACAGCCTTTATTTCAGTTTTGTTGGATCAAAGATGAAACACTGTTTTTGTCATTCTAGGCATATAAAAACTTTGCTCTTTCAAAAAATAGTATTTTACTTTAAATGATTCTCAAAAAGTCACTGTGAGAATGCACTGTAAGACCCCAGGGTAGACCTTGTATTTCAATCTCAATCCCTGAAGAAATAACCCTTGGCACTTCTGGGTCTGGGGAAGCACTTCTTATATGTTGCCAAACAATGCATTCCCAATTTAATATGGATATCTTTAAAATCTTATTTTACTGAGTAGTCATAGCATAGATCAGTAGTCATAGCCTTGATCAGTGAGTGCAGAGATCCTCTCAGCATTCACATACATGTATAAGGAAGTCAGATAAAGCCCAGCCTTAAGAGCTGAACATTTGCAGCCACAGACAGATAGATGTTTATCTGAGAAGTTTATACTGGCTTCTGTTTGAGAACTAGAAAGACAGTTTTTACCTTCAAGCAAAATCCGGAATTAGGTGCAATCAATAGTTTCTGTAAAAGTTTTTCTAGCCTTAAATGGTCTCCTGAAAGGTTGAATCTTGAAGACCCTGGCATATTTTTAACAGAAGGAAATCTATTTCTGGAGCTCTTTGTGCGATACAGGCTTTATTGAGGGGGCTGGGGAGTGAGCTTCATTTCTGTAGCTCAGCATAAAGCTCTGATAACAGGTCCTGTATCTCACATTGGTTTAGCTCATCCAAAATAAAGTACTTCCCTATACCCCACACACAGCCAGCTGGTGGCTGAAGCACTCTGAAAAATCTGGGACATTTCAGAGGTCCTTGTGTTACCCTGGCAGGTGGCTGAGCTGCACAATACAGAAGCCCTTGCTCCAGCAGGGCTGGAAATGTTGTAGGACTGTTTTCATTTCTGGCTCAGTTCCTGGAATTCATGGCGAGGGAGGTGAGAGTAGAGGATGAGGTTGGGGGGCCTAATTCAAGTTGCTCATGTGGATTACAAACTGATGGAAGCTTCACCCTGGGAGCAGATTATGTGGTTGTCCTCTCCTCCAGACAGATAAGGAAACAACTGTGATCCAGGGAGCCTCATGCAACCACTGGTGGGAGCAGGAAGACAACAAACCTGACCAGAAACTTAATCACCATGTCCATGCAAGCCCCTTAGAAACACATTTGATGTGTGGTTCTCTTGGGCTTTGCTAAATGAGCCAAGGGGCAGCACGTTAAACAGGTGTGTACAATGGGTTTGCTTTGCCCAGGTGCTGTTTCTGGAAGACAGATCCCATGGGTCAGGGACCACTGTCGGGGTAAAGGTGAGGCTGGGGAATAGAGGGGTGCAGGGGGAAGGGCAGGGCTCCAGCCTGATCAGAAAAAATGGTGAGGTGCCGTTTGGGAGGTTGTGCAGTACCTGGTGCAGGTCTTGCTCTGAGGCACAAACACAGAGGGAGTTTTCATGAGAGAAAGACCAGCAGCCTGATCCAAAACTGGAAGCAGAGGGAGGTCACTGTGCAGCCAGCCCCTGTTGGGCATCTGAAGGTGCTGGGGAAGAGGAGTGGTTGGGAGGGGCTCCAGGCAGCCTGGACTTGAAGCTGATGAGTGAACAAAGAGAGCAAGGTGAATTACTTTTTGTTTCTTTTTCTACGGAAAATCCTTGCTGCAGCAGAGGAGAAAGGGAAGTGTTTTCAGCTCTGAGTGCTCCCTCCTGTGACACAGGAGAATGCAGCCTGGGAAGAAGCGCCAGGGATCTTTGCTCTCCCTGGTTTCACGTGGCAACATGTTCACAAGAGAGACATTTCAATAGTGAGGGTTTAATCATGCCAAACTTGATCAGGTGACTGTCTAATCTTTTTAAGAGTTTAGCTACCTAAATGAAACTGTCTGAAGAGATTGTTTTATCACCATTATAACTGAGCAAATAATTCACAGTGGATAATTTATGAGCTGCCTTTGCCTTTGCCTCTTCATGAAGTGATTAGATGGTGCTCAAAGCATTCATTAGTCAAGAATTTTAAATCTATTTCCTGGGCTTGGTCCTCTCAGGAGCCTCACAATTTGGCTGTATTTCAACAAACCACTGATGGTCTCCAGCTTTCTGTCCAGGAGCAAAGCCATTCAGTTTCCAGAGGTCAAAAACAGGTGAGAACTGCCGGTAGGTCAAGGCATGGAGAGGAAATGGAGTCCAGACAACAAGGCTGGGGCACCATGGGCTCAGGCCAAGTCTTGTGGATTGTGCTGGGAAAAGTAACCCAATAGGACACAGGTATCTGAAAGAAGAAAAAATAACCAAGCACCAAAATCCTGCAATGAGATACTGACCCAGGCTAAGGCTTGAATTTTTGCCATCCCCTCCAGCAAGCACCTCCTCAACACACACATGGTTGCACTGACTTGCAGGAATGTTTGCCAAGTTATAAGCAGCATGAAGGCAGTCAAACTGCATTCAGGAACAGGCAGACAGTCTGGAACAGAATCCACTCCATCTTCTTTGTGGCCAGAGGGAAAAATTGCCACAGGCAGTATTTTATTAAAAATGTAATGCCAAAAAAAAAAAA
>VZTR01002267.1:29098-89134 GCA_013400775.1 Chaetops frenatus | reverse complement strand
CAAAACAGTTACAAAACCATTTCAAATACAGTATTTGCCATCATAAATCTTAACTCCTATTTGAACAAGCATGGTTCCTATTGACTTGCATGGCAACATCTTTGAGAGGAATACCGATGTTTATCTGTCAAATGTGTTTAATAAATCACACCAAATACATCTGTCCAGGATTGGTTTGTGCTGGTTGAATTTCTAACTTGCAAGGCCTGATCGCAGGCCATGAGCAAGAGAAAAGTGGATAAATCACTGTAAAACACCTAAAGACAAAATTTGTAGCTCTTCTTAAACACACTGCTCTCATGTATATAGTAGGCCCAATGTGATGTCAACTGTCTTAAGCATTTTGGGGAACTGAAAAAGTGTAAGCAATGTCTGAGGGATCATGTTGAAAAAGGGAGGGATCCTTTCTTTGTTTGTGGGTTTGCTTTTTTGTTTTCTTTTTTTTTTTTTATTCTGTAAATTGCTGACTTGCTGAGGCAGACCTAAATGCAAGCAATGCTGAGGGCAGGATATGCCACTAAAGTATTGCTATGGAGCTTTCCCACACCTCCAAGGTCTTTTTGCAAAAATAAAGGCACCAGCTGTCATCTCTTACTTTAGAAAGCATGGAACAGAATGAGACTGTGATTTGTCTAGCAATTAGACACATTGTTCAGGGAAAAAAAAAGTTTGTTCTTACAGCAACACAATCAAGGTAGAAGAAAGGGAAAAAATTGTATACTGTCCACAGTCAGAATGCACAGCAAATATAAAACATCTGCTTGGATTGTTGCTGGCCCTGTCATGTTCTTTATGGTTTGGGGGTGGGGATGGGAGGAGGGGAAAACTCATCCTGCTGATATTTTGCAATCTGTTTGCAAGCAGCACAAATTCAAAGCAATAAACATACAACATGAATGAACTCAGTAACAAAACACACATGTGGGAAGGACCAAACCTCCTCACACGCCTGTTCTGGGACACTTTGAGGACTCTGGGGTTAAAATGAGACAGAAAAGGCATTCCTGAACCTTCCACAATGTGCTGCAGACAGGACCACGCAGGTACAACTGGAAAGTCAGCTTGGCCTGTCTGCTGTGAGACTGCTCCTGCAACTGTGAACAGCAGGACCACAGCCAGGTGGTCACAGCACATGCTTTGAAAGTCATCTTCTTATTGCATATTATTCCTATTTTTTGGCAGAATGCTTAGTGCACAATTGCTGGTGTGGTGCTATACCAGTCTCCCCAGGCTCCTTCCCTAAGAGGTGGGATTTCTAATGCACTGGCAATTTCCTGGAAGCACTTTTTTTTGGATAACTTTTCTTTTCCCAGGACATGGCTGTTTATAGATCTATAGATAGATATATATATACACATATACACACATTTTACATATATATATGTGTATATATATATATATATGTACATGTATATATATATATATATAAAAATAGCAATTTCATCGTTATATACAGGCATTAATAAAGTGCATAATGTTATTGGCTATTTTCAAATCTCATTTCCTGAGGAAGTGCTACCATACATAGCTCCTCCTACGACATGGTGCTGGCCGCCGATGCTAGGGTACGACAGCTATTCCCCCAGCCTGTAATTCCCAGGACACATCTCCCTGCGCAGAGCTGGAGCCTAAAGGGAGTAGTGACAGCCTCAGTCCTCCAGGAAGCGAGTCAAGGCACTGATCAAGACCTCTTCCTTTGCCAAGGTGAGCACGCCTAGGAGCGACCTCCCTCCGTTCCGGAGCTCCTGGGGGCACGCGCTACTTGGCAGGGGTGACGGAGCCGTCGTCGGGGATCTTCTCCTCGGAGCAGCTCCTTCCCGAGAGCCTGTCGAGGTGCCTGAGCTCGCTGAAGCGCTCGGCCACGCACTGCGCCGTCAGCCGCGCCTCGGGGTCGTGGTCCCAGCACTCCATCAGAGTTTCACACACCATCTGGATGCCCTGCAGGGAGCACGGACAGAGCAGCCGTGAGGGGGGCCAGCCGCCAGCAAAGCCTCTCTCTGAGAGCTGCTTTACTGCCCCCAGAAGTTTGTTTTTTTTTTTTTTAAGAAACCCTGCTACAATATTTCAGCACTTTAGTGGGTACTGTCATTTCTGGGCATGTGGTCTGATGGGTTACAAGAAGACACTTCAGACTAGTGCTATAGAATCAAGCAGTGGTTTTTTGCTTAATAAATACAATCAGAATTCTTGGATAACATGACCTCCCACGCAACCCATGCCCTGGCGTGCCTGAATTCTGTTTGGGTTTTCCAAACAAAATTCTGATTTCCAGCAATACTGGGCTGTACATCAGCTCTTTATGAATTCCTTGTAGACTGCCTAAATCTATGTGCAAATATGGGCCACAGTCCCACAAGCACTTAAACACATCACTCACAGGTGTAACTGTTTAACCTTCATTTCAATTCTGATGCAAATGTTTACAGGACTAAAAAAAACAGTTGCATCTCTGTAATGAATTTTATAAACATGAGGTATTTGCCAGGAAACCGTGTTTTGCTTTATGACACTAAAAGGCTATTAAGTAGGATTTATCTTAAACTTATTTAAAAAAATAACATTTCACAACACTGCATTAATTGTATAATTTACCTAATTGGTGATGTTGACTGATGTCAATGCTAATAGCAGAATGTTACTATCTGTATACAAATAACATTAGTTTTCTGCTGGCATTGAAATTACAAGCAGTAAATTAAATTAAATATTAAACATTAACTTGAAATCAATAGTGCAACAAATCTCATTAAGGGGGATGTGGGGGTACTTGTAATATGTAAATCCATTCCAGAATTTTATCACAATGAATAATGAGTTCATTACAAAAACATGACTGCAGAGGAAGGAAATGAATATGGAAGAGCCATTACAGTAAGAACAACTTCTATGGAGTTCAAAGCAGATCCTCAGCTGCTGCAAACTGTCACAGCCCTGCGGAAACTGATGCACCACTGCACCTTAGCACAACGTGAAACACTGAAGGGATTCAGGCGAAGGGAATTGAATCCACCTTCATTAAATGTCCTCTGAGCGTGTTATCAGGCATCCATTTCCTGCCTTAGACTCTTAGCTGAACTCTGCTGGAGCCAGCTGTGCCCATTCTGGTGACACACAAGCACGGCCCTCCCAGTTGGTGGGGTGCTCTGCACTGGGGACAGATTGAGGTGTGGGTTTTATATAGGGAAGAAACCTCTGAAATCAAATGCAGGACACCTAGGTCCAGTCCATGATCATTTTACTTGCTGTATAAACCCAGAGGTGATGAAATCTGCAGTGTATCCTATAGCTCTCCCCCAGTTCCTCAAGCTGCAACTTTCCACACATGTAGCCTTGCTGTCAAGAGCTTTTAGTGCTGGTAATATCAGATATCCAGGTGTCTCTCAAAATTCAGCTCTCTTCCCTCGTTAAAAGCCCCTCCTCAATAACCCTACTCTTCACAGCTGAGTACATAAGGAGCAAATCCCTGGAGTCCAGGAAGGGGCTGCACTCTGCCATAGTCATCAGCTGACAGGTGTTCTTGGTTGGAAAGATGATTGATTTTGGCCACGCATTTGGTCTTTTTTAAGTAGATGTCAGGCTGGTTTTACCTTCCCAAATGGAATGAAAAAGGGGGTGTTATATTGCTCCTGATGGAAATAGTTGATGATATTCTTGGTTGCCTAGGCTTTTATAAATATTTGTGATACTTTCCTTTTGTCGCTAAAGACCACTCAGCATATTTCACTGAGAAGTGGAATGACCAAGCCTCACTTCTCTGGTATGATTCACATTTTATCTCTACTGATAAAACTACTGAGAGCAAAGGTGAAGAAATGCATGTCTTTGGCTTGTCTCCATTCAGTTTCATCTACTGAAAATTACTATTGCCTAGGAAGTGCAACTGTGGTGCTTGTGCATGGAGAAAGGTGACAAAGTGCTTTGTGATATGCAAGGGAAATGGACTGCTAATGCACAACCTGAATAAAACCAGCCTGGCTTGCTGAAGACTAATTTCATATTTCCTTAAACCTGTCAACAGCTGGGATACAACTATGACTGGTTTCCATGTTAAAGAACTGAGATATGCTTTCTCTGCTGAAGATCCTCTGTTTTAGGACAGTCTCCCTGGAAATGGGGTAAAACAAATTGAACAGTGTCCTATTTGCAGACTACCAGTGTGAAGGGAGAAGGGAGTCATGCTGCTTTTGGTGTTGAATAATGCTGAAAACAATCTCACTCAAAGTTAAGCATCTTGACAGTGAGGTGAAGATGTGGTAGACCTGGTAAACTGCCTGACAAAGGAACAAACAAGTGATACTATTAATAATTTATCTAAAGCAGCTGAGCTGGTAGAGCTGGCCTGGAGACATCTGACTGACAGTCAATCATTTTATACTATAAAAGCCCAGTCCAACTTTTTAACAACAGTGTCTTCTAACATACCCCTTCTTGCAGTCTGTGTAGAGATTCCTCCCCTTGAGGAGCCCCATGCCTCATGGTTACTCCTCGAGACGGAGCAGAAGAGATTTGCCTGTGGTTGTTGGCATGGGTGGGTGACATCAATTTCTACTTAATAACTGGGTTTGCTACCTTTGGTAGTAAAGTTTAGGTTGCTTTAATGTGATTGCTTCAATATTGCTTCATAGTGCACACTATAGGAGTAGTTATAGCTTCTATATTGTGTAGTACATAATTCTGATTAAGATTTTTTTGTCTAGTCATTATCATAAAAAATAATTTCCATTTTTATATCTGGTTTGCCATCCTTAATTATGTGGGACAAGGTTGTATAGTGGTTCAATTGCACCTATATAATCCTTAAAAGCAAACTCTTGGCAAAATCTGCGGCTAAGACCGGATCCAGCCACACCTGGAGTGTGTAGTAGAAAGGAGAAGGAGTATAGAAAGGAAGGGAATCCTTTCTGTACCTCATGACTCAACAGGAGGGCTTCTATAATAAATTCTGCCTGAAGCTCCCATTCTGCCTGCAACAGAGGCCCATGTATGAAGTTGTTTTCTTTGCAATTTCAGAGCCTACACACAGTGTGCTTTAAGGACCTAATTATTCTGTGGCTCTCTGGATGACTGTTGGATCTCAGGCTTCCAGTGTTTCTGTTTTGATTGCTTTTAGATTACACTGGTGTACAGCAGGAATCCCAGGGCTTTAGGGCAGGCACAGTGCAGGGAACTGTGGTGCCTGAACACGAGCACCAGTGTCACTGTGTGACAGAGCTCTAACCCATGCAAAGAGAGGTCCAGCCTGTTGGGCAGGGCACTGAGGTATGGCTCAGGGTTCAGGCAGCAGCTAAATGTACGGTGCAGCTCCCACCACTCACATGTGGTGCTCTTACCTGATGGTTAAGCCAGGAGCTGGGGATCTCGGGTCGCCCTCTGTCTCTCAGGACATTGTCCTTCATGCTCTCCACACAAGGGTGTTCTCGCACTTTGGAGCCGAACGGGGGCTCATACTCTTTCACTTCTGACAAGAGAAGAAGCAAACACAGGGTACTTAGTTGGGCTGGGCTGGTGCCAAGAATAAAGGGAGCTGGCTGTTCTCTGAGGAGTAGGAGCTACTGATTAGCTACTCACTGCCACTGTTCTGCATGACCAGCTCCAAACAAAGCAAAGCCAGTTGGCATTCTCAAAAATGTTTCAAATGTGTTTCTCCCACACACTCCCTCCCTCCCCTTTTGTTTCCTAGCCAACTGAACAATTCTCATTTAAACCCTTTAGTACATAATAATATTAGCAACAGTCCAAGAAGCAGAGTAATCTATAATGGTTTTCAGTCTCTGCTGAGGTAAAACACATGGGAGTTTTAAGGTGAGTTTTGCCTGAGCCAAACTTTTGAAGAGCTCATCACACTTAGCTCTCCTGGAGGCCACACAAACCAGGTGAAATATAAACTGAAAGCTATCTAGGTCATGGTAGATGTGAATTTCCAGACTGCTAGTATGAAACAGTTGCTTGAAAAGGACAAATATACAGTTAAGGAGCAATGCTTGAAGCTGCCATACTGCCCTTGTTTACTCCTAAGCTACATTCTTTTGTAGAAAGTAGTAGTCTGCTCTTATTTTAGACTTCCTTCCCAAAATGGATCAGTTTTGGCCAGTGATACAGGGGCACAGCTTTCTGAAAGGGCTGCTGCCACTCTAGTTTTTGTTTGCATGTTGCATATTTTCTTTGCTTTTCTTTGGAGAGAGAAAGGAAGAGGCAGGCATATGGGACCTTTGGAGAAAACTCAAGAAATCTCTGAGAGCGGAAATATTATAGTAGATGCTGACACAGTGTAGAAAATGCTGTGGTTTCTTTGGGAACAGATGGAGACTTTACTCACAAGGCCTAATGACTTGCTGGTATCAGATAAAGATTTATGGAGTTGGCCTGCTCTGCTGCCTCTTATTTCTTTCTAGGAATTAATTGAGGGCAAGGAAAACTGAAGTGTAATCTACAAAGCAGTCTGGAGAATGCATATGAGTGCCCAGATGATGTGGGAACAGAGACAAACAAGCAGAGAGACAAACCACTGTTGCATAATGTTACAACCAAGTTCAACTGCAGTGCCCAGTGAGTGTTGCTCACTCCTCTCAAGGGGTAAAAAGCCATGAAAAAGGTGATAAAGATTAAAGACCCGGAAGAAATGGGAAGAACCTCTAAAACTTGGGTTTGTTTACTTTGGGAGAGAAAGGTAAGGATGGGGTCATATGATACGCTACTGAAAATAACTAATGATCAAGACAACACAGGTCAGATCCTTCTGTCATGTCTCATGACAAAAACAAGGTAGTACTGAAGCCAACTACCTTTGGACTTTTCTCCAAAACCTTGAAGTCAGGCTCCAGATCTCACTTGTATGTGATGACCATGAGACAAAGACTTTATCAGGCTAATGCTTAAAAAGAACAGCCAAGTTACAATAACAAACATTTTGGAAGGGATGTTAAACCTTGGGCTTCAAATGTTCAGCATTTAGAGATCCAGCTGCAAACAACTGCGAGCAGCAGAGCAGATCACCCCATAGATGCCTCTTGCAGAGCTCTCCTTCCTTCTCCCTAGCCATCTGCTGCTGGCCACTTTCCACAAAATAGAATGGCTATAGTCCAGAAACAAAAATCCCATCTTCTAAGACCCAAGAGCCAAAGTCTGCTTCACTTTCTTTCCTGTACAAGAAGGTACACCAGTTTCACCCACATTAATCTGAGTTTGAGATTATTCAGCCAAAGTAAATGTGCAAGACTTTAGCCCTAGAAATGAATTGGGAAGTTGCCATCTTGCTACTCAGACCTCGGTTACCATGCAGCGGATGCACAATGATTATATTATACATTGCCTATGCGTTCAAAGCTAACAAAAATTTTAAAGTTCACTGGGAAAATTTAAATCGCATGACCTAGATGGCCATTTCCTGCACCATCTTCATCAGTCATGGTTTAGTTGTGGTAGTGGTCATGGACACCAGCCAGGGCTCTGAGATCTTGCAGCGCAAGGAGTCAGAGGAGTCTCAATGTCTAACAGAGGGAAGCTAGTGCTGTGGTGCTGACTTCTTGTTCCCTCTCACTGATTTAACCTGAACGTTGCTCAGGTTCATGAGATGGTTCAAGCAGGAGAAGGTAAAGCCTTTCCTGGGAATTTATAGGTTCATAGTACATTTTCCCTGTTTGATCCCGTAAGTTATGAGCATTCCTCTTTCAAATATAAAGACTGGATAGGTTTTTCACATTTGGATTTTTTGTTGGTGCTTTGTTTTAGTTTATGGTAAAGAAAGAGAAATTGAGGCCAGATGCCAATTCACTGTAATGACTTTCTACTAATACAGTCATGCTTTCCCTCAGTTTGAAAAGCATGCGGCATCTTCTTGCTATTTATTATCATGCTCCTCTTTCCCTTGGAAAGTAAAAAAAAAAGCCCACTAAATCCTCATGCAGTAGGTAATCCTAGTGCTGTGGAATCTCAAGTGTCGGCCACATTTTGCAGTAATAGCTGGTGTTATTCATGGATCATGTTTACGTGCTACAGTAGATGTAATAGATGTCAATTTGAGGTAGCTCAAGATGTTTGTGCCTAGATGCCTGTACATGGCTGTATACAGATGCTGATTTATTTCTCATGCCTTGTATGTTTCTTTTGGTTGGTTTTAGACTGGTTGGGCACTAACAATGATAACTGGATGAAGTACCATAAATACGTCAAGAACCATGAACTACAGAACTTTTAGCATTTAATAATGGCAGACTTCCTTCCACTTTAACCTCCAGCATGTAATATTTATGGTTGAAAGCTGACTTGCACTACTAACTGTTGTACCCCTAGTTTTTTTTTTGGGTTTTTTTGACATTGGCCAGGCCATAACTCTCATAAAGGCTGGGATTGGATTTTTAGCTCCAAACAGAGAAATTACTGAAAATCTATTTGTTGCGTGTGATGAAAGCTTGAAAAATTCGGCTCACTTGTGGTCTTTTTCTACTCTAAGCTTTTTGCAGTGAAATTTTCTTTGGGTCAGAAGAGCATACCCACAAACCCTGTTGACACCCCCTTACATGATCTGTCTTACTGATTTCTGTGGGACAACTCATGCTGGATGATGAAGTTTTATTTGCAGAATCAAAGCAGGAGCAACTTGAAAGGCCAGCAGAAGTCAACTGCGAGGCACAGTCCACAGCACTGAGCTTGTGTTTGGGAACTTCTAGGTCCCTTTGAAATGCCTCTTTATTTAGAGCTTATGAGGGGGAAGAAGGGATGAATCAGTTGATGGTGACAGCTCATGCAAACACAGGTAGTTTCCTTCAGATAGTGTCTTTCTTCATGCTAGAGGAATTTGGGTAGTGAATCTGCTACTGTGCACTAACTGCAAAAAGGGAAAATAATGCCCAAAGCAGAGGCCCAAAAGCTGTTTCATGGCCAAGTTTAAGGAGCTATTGAATGCTTACTTCATAAATTTCTGCAAGTTTCTCTGTTCAGGGAAGGATGCATCAGAATGGGTGAACTCCCTGTGCACACGTGTCTTAAGTGACTTCACATCTGATGATCAAAGACACAGTCACCCTTCTAAACTTTTGGGAGTGCACAAGCCCTGCCATCAGTGTAGGCTTAGGGGCTACTCAGTCAATGCCCACTGAATCCTGAGGTGGGAAAGTAGCAAACACAGAGCACATCAATGCTCAGCACGGGGTGTGGTACAGCGACCTTATCCACTGCCACATGGGCTTGTGGAAGGACAGCATTTGCTACTTTACACGTAGCACTGTGGTGACACTTGGAGAATTTCTAGGGTGCCTGGGGTGCCTGCCATGGGGTCAGGCTGCACTGTGTGGATTTACTAGCCAGGGTTTTATGACACTACAAGCCAGCATAGTGCAGACATGCCTTGATTGGGCTCCACTTCACAGAAGGAGAAATTTAAATCAGCCCCCAGCTGCAGCCACCTCAGGGCCCAGCACAGCCCTGGTGTACAGGCCATCTAAGTGCTCTCTGCTGCCAGAAATGTCACCGCTCCATGTCAGTGTGATGAAAGCTGAGCACGTCATGAGGCACAGGATGCACAAATGTTTAGCTGCCAAACTGTGGCTCTTGGCTGACTCTTCCCAAGTAAGCATAAGCTTAATCCTGATTTTATTCACATGAAACATAGCTCTGGTAAAGCAAGGCTGCCATTTTAAACAAAGCCCTGCTATTATACTGAAGCCAGCCACCACTCCAGGCACTACGATACTGCTCGATCAACATCACCATTTTCTGAAGGGTTTCTCTTCTCCCTCTTCACCAAACCCGTGTATCCAAAGTTCCCTTTCTTCTCCTCCTCCCCTGCCACCCTCAGCAGTCCCTCACCCACAGCAGTTGTGATACAAACCAGATGGTTTTCTTTTCTTTCTAGGAGGCTGTCAGAGAAATTACACTTGTCTCAGTCACCAAAGCTGTGTCACTCTGAAAGCAAGTGGTTGAGATGAAAATTATATTTCTTGCAACGTGCAGCATCTGGTGCACAGCTGTTGTGCTGAATGAAATACCAAGTTAACAGCAGCCTGGAACAGTTGAAGTTCTCCCCAAAGTAGTATTGCTGAGTTTCTAAATATGCCTCTTAAATTATACTCCGGTGAAAAATCAGTCAACCTCGATCTTTGCCTCTGTCTCCCTTTCCCTTGTGCCCCATTTCTGCTTCTCCGTATTTAGCACAACAAAGTAACAATGAACAGCGTGGCCTTTCTCAAAAAGCCAATCCCCACCTGCTTATTTACTACAGCAGCTTCACAGTATGTGTTGTGCTGCCAGGTATTTTTCCTTAAATGTCTGCTGACTGAAGAGGCCTGGCATAGCGGGGAGGCTGTGTTTGACAAAGCTGCTGTCGTGAAAGGACCTGCCTGCATCACCTCCCACGCTCACCAAACACCTGCATGCTGACAAATGAATCCCAAGAGCTCCCTTTGAAATAGAAGTAAGTCCCCGTACCTCTATGTGGCTGAACGGCAATTAGCCCCCCTTCCTCGCATGCTTCCCTCCCTAAATAAAGTTGTTAATGCTGTTGCCTTGGCTAAGGCTCCAACTCTCACCCTCAAACTGCCCCGAGCTGACACCACGGCCGAGCCAGTCCTGCAAAGACAGAGCCTGGATCTTTTAGGCTCCTTTGAAAAGGCTGTCTGCAACCAGGTCAGCTTACTCCGCCTTACGTGCAAAGACATTTCTCTCATTGCCAAACAGTCTAGGAGTAAAAGAGGGGTTTGCGTGAGCAGAGGCAGCTCCTCAGGAAGACTGCAAGGAGAGGAGGGAGTCTCACAAGTGACACATGGAGAAAGAAAGCAGAGGGGGAGCTGTAGTCATGAATCACTGTAAGGGTATTTCACCAGCTGGCTGCAAAGATAGCCAGACTGCACCAGGCAAGGGGAAATCTAGGAAGGAAATGAGAGTAAGGGTGCAATGCTGTTGCAGCTTGGTACCAGTGACAAGTTAAAGGATCTATCCACATCCTGGGAGTTGCATTTAACTGCTTTAGACAGAGGTGCTAAGTGCAAGTTCCAACCCCTACAGATCTGCCCAAGTGCTCCTGCGGTTTTGCTGGGGACCCCAGCTCAGGAAGGATGACTGAAATAGCGAAACAAAATTCAAGAAATGTGTAGAGGTGAGGGATGAAATGAATAGGGAAAATCAGGATGTGGGTGGGGGTTAAGCATCACTTGGAAGGGGATGCTGGGCCAGAGAAATATTTCCCTTTACTGAACTGACTTTGGCTCTTCTTCTCGAGGTTATCACCAGCTAAACATGCTGGTGATTTTCCTTCCTCATGAAACTCCTTTTATATCCTCTTTTAGCAAGTTGCCTTCTGAGAACAGCAGCACTAAGGTTTGCTTCTGCTACAATCTTCATTTTGCCCTACTCAGCAAATCTGAACAGGAAGGGACTCAGGCATCATCAAAGATAAAAGACTCCACAGTGAACAGCTCATGTTTATACTAATCAGGTGAGTTCCTAAATGCAAGAAACAGAGAGATCAAGAGACAGGGAAAAGTTCCTTTTTTTCAGGTTTTAAATCTCCTTTGCCACATTTACAAAGTGCTAATGAAAGGCTGAAGTTGTGCCAATGGACTTAGAAACAGGCATGACCATGATCCATTAAATATGGATAGGTTTGCCTTGGAATATGTCAGACTGAGGTTCAGTTCCTGAAGCACGGAATGTTTTACCCTTAAACGTTTGACTAGAAAAGAACCTGGTGTTTTTTTCATGCTTTTATGCTAGCACTTTCTGCACACATACTCGCTTTGTAGCTTTCCTGGCAGGGTGCCAATAGGGGCAAATCTGTTGCCCACAATGCAGCCCACCCAGCAAGACCAAATGCTGGTCAGACAGAGCAGGAGACTGAGATGGAAGCAAATCCTCCTCCCTGCACATGGACATCGTGGTGCAGTCACACAGTCACTGTGCAGAGTGGCTTCAGAGACCTCCCTTGTGGTATCCCACAGATGCTGGTAGAGAAACAAGGAGCAGCTATGCACACCTTCCCCTGGGACATTGGTTTCCCTCCTGAACACTCTGTTCCTCCCAGCACAGTGCTCTAGCCTGCAAGACTGTCCTGTCTCTGCGTCTATGGCAGCCCTTCAAGGTGGAACTGTGCCAAGGCTGATGAAAAGGGAGCCTCTGTGGTTTTGGAAGAAGGATAACAAATCCAATCACAGTTGCATATCTACTATAATATCCAAATTGGTGTTACCTTCTACAGCCCCACTCCTTAGACTGCCTGTGTGAGCCCAGAACTGTGCAGCAATATATTTTAGAATGACTGTTAGACGATTCCAGCAGGCTGAAGAATTTTACATGCAACTTTGTCCTATTTTAGTTCCTCAAGTAAGGTGAAAAACTTCAAACATGGCAATATGTATTGTAGATATCCCAACAGCAACTTTTCTGATTTCTAGCACACACCAGCGCTGCACACTGGGAATTCTGGGTCAGCTTTAGGCAAAGCAGAAATGGAGATTTTTGTTTCAGAAGAAACTCTGAATATGAACGAGCATGGCAGCTTTTCCTGGAGCTGTTCTGATACTCAGTTCCAATAATTTTTATTTTGTTACTACACTTTATGTAGCAAACTACCTTTGATTTTTCATATGGACAAACTCTTGCAAAATCACAAAGAATGATGTGCAGCAGCTGGTGATATTGGGAAAACAGGAAACTTTCCATACCACTATGATGCCTCTTACTGGAATTATCAATTAGTAAATGGGACACTTAACTATCCCTTATTAGGTTTGAAAATTAACATTCCATGAAAGTAAATGGGAAGCAGTTATCCCTACTTGGGTTTAATATTTCAAATTGACTTATGTTTCAAATTATTTTGAGTGAGATCAACCAGATTGAGCCAATCTATGGCTACCCAAGATGTTATAGGGAAACCAGACTTCAATAATCTTTAAAAGTGATCTATCTAACAGCAAATTTATCCTTATACCAACTGAGGATCAATTTACCCATGTGCTCAGTTGCTTGGCCTTCAAGCCTGCTCATGCACATGTGCATCTCATACTACTGAAGGATTGTTAATTTACAACATCCAGATACACTAGAAAACTTGGTGATAGTTAAAAAGAATCACTCTCTCCCCAGACAACCACGAGAGCATGTCTGTCTCAACATAGTTTTAAAGAGAAGAAAACAGATGGCACTTACCTCCGACAGCGTTACAGCGAGATGTCATTTCCCAGAGGACCAAAGCCATGGAGTACACATCTGTTTGTTTGAAGGACTCCATGTTCTCCAGGTTCATCCTGGACTCCAAAACCTCAGGGGCCATATATCTTGCTGTGCCAACCTACGGGAGAAGAGATTGGGGAGAGCTCATGAGCTGAAACTGCAATTCATCTTTTGGATTACGCTGTGATTTAACCTCAGCTTTCACAGAAACAGTGCCATTTGACATTCATCCAAAAATTCAGGCTATACTTGGCACAGGCTATATTTTCTGCTGCCAGGGGAATCTGGCATTTTCCTGGCTACCAACTTGCTTGCACCTCTTTTGGTGAGGAAAAAAAATAGCCCTTTTTAGTTGCCTAAGCAAACAATTTTGACGCTGACAAGTTTTCTCACTCTTTGGTTATTCACAGATAAACTCTGACCTTTGGGCCTGAAGCAATTGCTGCTGACTAAGTGTCTTTCAGATGAGCAAGAAACACATTGTACTATTTTGCACAGCGTATCACAGTGTTAGCTGTTTCTTTTCATGGTAGGCTTAAAAAGAGAGTAAATGCAGGCCTGGGAGAAGAAAGCAAACACACAAATATTGAATGCAGAACCACACATTTGAATCGAAATCAAAAATCTGCCCCTTTGAAAAAGCATTCTCATAAACTTTATTCATACTGAGCAATTTTCAGCAATGACTTTAGCAGCTTTGCTGAAACCTAGATTATGATTTTGCATTACAGAAGGTGAAGTTTGAAAGTCTGTTTTTATCACAAGAAAGGATTTAAGGAAGAATTTTTGTATCCCTCAACAATTGCTCTCAAATGACAAACTCTTCACAGGGTAGGTATAAAAATGTATCCCCCTTGAAAAACTGCAAACAGAAGTCTTTCATCAGGCAAAGAAACCTCCAAGTTGGAGACTGGTTAATCACAGGGATGAACAAATGCAAGCACGTGATGCAGTAGGACATATCATTAAATGAGCTGTTTACACTACAGCAACCACTCCAGAGGCCAGAGGCAAGCAGGGCTGCAAAAGATCATTTCAGTTACTGGGTCTGCAACTGCAGACAGCCACATAGTATATGTACAGTCTTGAGAGAGCCCTATGACATCCATTTTATAAGCTTCTGTGAACAGGTCTTACCACCTCAGGCTCAGGGCAAATGGGAAGATGTTTCACAAAAAGTGGAAAGTATCATAAGAAGAAGAAAAGATCAAGAACGCAGCTTTGTTATAGGACCTTGCAACAGCAGAAAATCTGTGTGTCAAAAACATCTGAATGGCTGTAGGACCAAAGCCTTTGTAAACAGAGGACAGGAAAAAAATTCAGTGTGAGCAGTCTCAGAATTAAGTTCCCTGCTACATTGACACTGATGAATTTAAGGCCAAGCATGTGAATTGCAGCTATGGACTGACGAGTCACTTGGGACAGTCTTGTCTCAGCACCAGCAAGGTGAACACCAACTCCCTTCCCTACATAAGATGTACATATGGAACCTCTGAAGCAGAGCTTGTTGCTACCCACCATGAGCTCCCTAGAACATGATTTCTTCCCCAAGCAGATCCCGTCCAAAGCTTGAGAAGGTTACCTGTGCACATGGCCCAACCCCTGCAAACAAACCTTGCTAATTTTAACAAGAGATAATGATGCCTTAACACAGATCCTTCACATTGCCACAAAGTGCTGCTCTAGTCTGGCATTTCACACTCTCTTCACAGCAATGAAAATGATTCTGCAGTTTTGCAGGACAATGGAGGATGAAGCCCTAAAACTAAAATGGAAAGAAGAAAATGCAGAGAAAAATTAACTTGAAGAATGCTATCAAGCCAATCCTACAGTCATCCTGCTTAGAATTTATCATGTATTCCATTCTGCTTATGTCCTTTCATTTGCATTTAGATTATTATGTTTTTCGGTCAAAGTCACTTCTTCTGTATCTTGAAAACAAGTGACTTCTGAGTCTCAAAGGCATTTTTAGGTACCTAACTTCTGGCAATTTGGAGGTGGTTGCCCCTCTAGGGTCTGGATATGCTTCTTCTTTGCAAACACCAGTCTGCTTTCAGTTCTTGATTTTCCAAAACTTCTAGTGAGGGACCATCTCCCTGCACTGCATTATCATTTTTTTTGTGACATTTGAGTCTTTTTTTTACTGGAGATCTTACATTTTTTTTCAAGCTGTTGAGAGAGGTTTCATGCCCTTAGGTGTACCAGTCAGAGAGGCAGTAGATATTTCTCTTTGTCTGATATGGGAAACCATCTATTGCAAGGGTCCTGATGCTGCTGAGGTATGGAACTGCTGGCCTTGCAGGCACCTACTAGTCCTTTGAACACAATGGGAAGAAGGTCCAGATTTATACAGTCACATAAGTGATGTCTGCAAATATTAACCATCGTAAGTGGCCAAACTCAAATGACTGAAAAAGGTTCTAATGGGGACAAAGATGGTTTCCAGCCTAAGGCCTTTCACTAAGGGCACTGGTATTGTAGTCAATAATGGCTACATCTGTATGATATGAAAGGTAGTTGGCCAGATTGGAAAGAAGATGGTTTTGTAATCCCAACAACTTGCCTTCATTATTAGTGTCTAAGGATGATCAGAAAAACAGTTAAATACTTACACTCTTATTTATTTCATAGAAAGCCCGAGGTTTCCTCGAATTAAAAATTGAGTCAGCTCCATTGTACATGTTATAAAACTGAATCTCCTGGTGGCAAGGGTTTGAGTCAAAGGGTAAATTTTAGAAATTATGCATAAGGCAAATCTTGGTGGAAGACTTCCTTAATAAAAGCTACAGCACTGACGCTGGCATGTTGGGGAAATTAAGTGGGTTGCTCTTGTGTGCCCAAAAAGAACAAGGCAGAGGTTGAATTGGGGTCAAATCAATTGACTCATACTCCCTGGCACAGAGAAGAATGACACCAGCTGGGTCACCCCCAAACAGATTCACTGAAGCTAAACAAAATAAAACAGTCAGCCTCAACACCAGTGCCCAAAGGACAGCAACTCCAAAGCCATAACCTGATTTGGGCAGCCCTGTACTTTGTTATCAGTGCTGGTGTGGACTGTGCAAGTGGCAGTATCAATGCTATTTTCCTACTTCCAATTGACCCTGAGCAATGCCAGAGAAATCAGCTTGCAATAAGGGTCTGTGGGTGATGACTTTCAGAGTCTGTCTTGCTTCAAATGGGACCAGTCTTGTGACTGACAATATGGTGTGACTTCACTGAACTCTTAAAAGATCTGGCAAGCTGGAGAGAAATTTTATGTAATGGAATGGTGTTTATAGTATTTTAAATATGGCCCCACTGATTAACATTCACTCCTGGCTCTGGTTAATACATCTAAAACTGAGATCAGGATGGTTGCTTTTCAATACGGAGGCTTTCAAAGGCATATCTTCATTTGATAAACCAACAGTAAAGCTCCTGTGAACTCAACAGAGCACTACAGAGTGAAGATCTGTACCTGAAAATGTTCTAAGCTAAAATATTAGTTCTGTGTGAGGTAAAAGTCAGTTTACATGGACAGGCTTTGAGTGACCTATGTATAAAAACATGAATATAAAAATACACATATAAATATATGTATAATTAAACTATTAGGAATTAATTAAGTTAACAAATGGTCTGAATTTATACTATAGGAGTTTTCATTAGAAGAGACAATATGTAGAGATGTACGTAGTCTTCAAAGCACTTATAAAGATCCCCCTGGTATCCCTGTCAAGTAGATGAGTATTAACCATGCTCCTTAGGTGAAAAAACACAACAGGGCAATTATTTTCATTTGACATCCCTGTATTTGCTTGCATATGGAGAGTTTACCATAACATTAAAGAGGTTTCTTTTTCAAATTTTAAAATTATTATCTATCAGTAGTTATATGCTTACACCTTTTGAGAACACAAGACTGACTTCACACATGCTGGGGTACACCAGAAATGGGTCTAGTCACACAGAAGTATAATGCCATGAGGCATGAAAACTGTGTCAAAACCTCACAACACAAAGTGGATCCTTACTGTATTTGTGTGTGTGTGTGTGCATTGCAGCAGCACCACAGTCGCTAACAAGCTCATACATGCTTAGTATAAGTGAGGGGATGGTTGCATCACATACCCATGAAGATTCCCAGTCATAACAAAACCTAAATTGAACTTCTCTCATTGTTGCTTTAATGTTTAGAGGCTGTTTGTTTATAAACACATTCACATTAATTTTTAATAATTTTAAGTCAAAGATGCCATATCAGCGTAAGGTTTTTTCATCTTTTCAGCCCAGGAACTGACAGACCAACTGGTACATTACCCTCCCACCCCTTCAACCTTCTAACTTACCTGCCCACTGTTAGCCAAGTCATCCACAGACAGGGAAGGGTCCAGCCTCAGGGATAACCCAAAGTCACAGAGACAGCAGGTCAAATCATTTTTCACCAGGATGTTGGAACTCTTTAGGTCTCTGTGTACGATAGGTGTTTTGGGACGGCCACAGGGCGTGTGATCACTGTGCAGATGGGCAATCCCTCGTGCCAAGGACCCACCCAGTTTCCAGAGGTCCTCCCAGCTGATAATGTGCCGTGTGAGATATTCCTGCAAGTTTCCTTTAGCGTGGAAGGCAGTGATCAACCAATACTGTTTACCGAGATCTGTCTTACGCTCCTCTGCTGTCAAAAACTGCAGGATGTTCTCGTGCTTGAGGTTTACATCCGAAAAAATGTCTTTCTCAGTTTTCCAAGAAGCGTATTCTTCATAGGGGAAAATCTTGACTGCCACAGTTTCATACTGTTCTGATGTGTTTTGCTTCAATTTGGCTTTATACACTTCAGCAAACCTTCCTTTGCCAACAACAATGTCCAACTCAATGGGCAGCAGCTCCGTGTTGTGGTTGATGTTGTTGGCACACGTGGAGCTGATGTCTGAGCGGTCATCGTCTAACATAATGGCACAGACATCACTGCAGTCCTTATGCTTCTTGGGCTTTACATTCTTCTCCCATGCCTTGTTGAGTTTCCTCTTCTTATGAGTGCGGTAGGCATAAAAGATAACAATCACAGCAACAGAAATCACCAGTAAAGGGACAAGACTTATGATTGTGACTTTGGAAATTTCATCTTTCTCCTCTGGCTTATGAGGGTCATCTGTAAAGAACAGAAGGAAGGCATGCATGAAGTTGTATCATAGTTTTGTATGTACAGAAAGCTGTCAATAAGTATAATTTTTATCCAGAACACAAGACATTATCTTTTCCACTAGCAGCAAATAATAAAAGTTGTCAATGTTTTCCTGTGTCAAAATGTTGTTTTGTATGTAGACCTCTGCTTACCAGGACTTCCCTGTCTGCTTAGTTTACAAAAAGCCAGAACTGAATGAGCAAGAACCTAATGTAATTTAGTAGTTTTGTTCTTCTCTAAGGCTTTTAACATATAATGGATGAAACCTTCACTTCCTTGAATACAATAGCCAGAGTCTCCTGTACTTAGTCTGTCAATGTTTTTTTGACATAACTGCTCCTTTAATCACTAATTACTAGAACACATTAATTTTTCTATAAGTAAATAGACAATGAAGACTGTGAACTTCCACTTGCCCAGTTATTGCTCCAGATCCAGTATATTTTAGTAGGATCTCTACAAAGCCATCTTCAGGAAGTCTGTTCACACACTGTATGAAAATATTCAGGCACAATATATATGCTGGCATACAGACCCAAAAATCAGAACTCATTCTCATGCTTTGATGTGTGTGAGTGTTGCTAGAACAAATCCAAACACCTGCATGTAAACAGGCTCAGAACAGTCACCACTACCACCCTCCACGTACTTCTGCATGGATTTATGTATCACAAAACTTCCTCTGTGAGTTCCTTGCTGGCTGTACACTGGTTTTTTGTTGTAAAGAAGGTGTTCACTCCAAACTCCATATCTGGTGCAGTGCACACACCAACATATTCCTAGATGGAACATACATGGAATAGAAGAAAAGGGACCTATTCTAGAATAGGGATATGTTCTGGAAAGAGTATAGATTATTATCCTAGAGGTGAGAGCTGCCCTGTCTCCTCTAAAAACTACCTTCTAGTTCAGTATTTCTTAGGGAAGATAGCCGGTTTAAAAGGGAACAATTCTGCTCCAAGAAGAGATTAAAGGTGGGCCAGGGTTTATCTGAACCTGTTTCGATCGAACACATGGAAATTTCGTCCTTTGAGTCAGATAAAATGTACTGCATTACCTTTGCATGAGGGAGGGGATTATTTGGAATAAGTCCTGGGAGCCTAACCTGAATGGAATAAAACAACTGAAGCTGCAACCACAGTTAAGCAAGTGGCTTGCAGTGGCAGCACGATGCTCTGGCCGATGCTTACAGCCACGTCATTGACTCAGGCTCTGTGCATCAGGCCAAATAAGTCAATGTGAGAAGGAAAAGTTTAATAAGCTCTGAAGGGAAGCTGTCACTAACTACATTAACCAACATTAACCTCTGTTTCCACTGTTCTGTGTGTTTCAAAAGGGTGAGCAATGCTAAAACAGATAAGGGTAAAAAGTTTACAATTAGAACAAGCAGTACCTCTGACCCTCCAAATTTCACTTGTAATCACTTTTTCATTGTAAACCCAGTTGGCAAGCAGCAGGAGCCATCAGCTATTCAAAGGCAGGTGATAAGACATCTGAAAAGTATATTCTTTTTATTTGGAAAAAGGCTTGAATCCTGAACCAGGATGTGCTTCCTCTCTTTGAAGCTTCATCAACCAGATGTAAGTGAATAATTAAATCCTAGCCTCTCTCATAGGGTTTCAAGGAAGAGGAAGTGCCTTTCTAGCACTATCATTCCCAGCCTGGCACAGGTCAATGACATGCACTAGCAGTACCTACAAAGAATGCATTTCCTTCATTTATGCAAAAAAATATTTTAAGGCAATCCCTCCATCCAGACCTATGCACACCACACATCCTTATTCTCCAGTGATTTCTCTTGACAACAAAATGTTAGAAATTTTTAAAACTTAAATTTTAAATCAAAACAAATACCTAAAAGTTCATCACAGATTAAAGGCAACTCTTGCTTTTCAACATATTGAAGAGGGGGAAAACCTGCAGTGTTTGTACAGCCCTTACGGGAGGAATATATTTAGAAAGTCAAATGTCACTGTCAGTAAAAAGATTCGCATTGCTTATTCCCACGTGCATTCTTTGCCTCTAAAAAATCTGCTTTATTAAGAACTCTGGAAACACTCTGGTGGAGGAGAACTGACCGCGTTGTGGGATGGCTGTTTTGGAGTTTTGGCTGCAAGCAGGTCGTAACTACGTGACACAACTATGACCTGTAACAGTCAGAGAAAGTAATTTTATTGAACATTTGGGGCTCTGTTTTGCTGGTTTTGGTTTGTTTTTCATTTTTTCTTGACCACACTAAAGCATGCTTTAAGTTTGGATTCTGTTCTTGGGTACACTTTTCACAAAGATGAAAATGTTTCCTTAGGGACTTTTAAGTCCTTTTTCTTTGCCACAGAGCTGCAGCATGTAGACCAGATATTTGAAATACAAATATCTTTTGAAATGAGTCACAAAAGCCCCAAGATGTATCAGCTGTCTTCCAAATTGCTCCTTCTGAGTCCAAGCAGTTGGAGGTAGCTGGGTGCACGTTCAGCTCTAACTGAGGAGAGACTCACACGAAATATCTGCTCCTTTACTGTTATGGCTACCCGAGTAAGGATCGCCAATCATTCCTACAAAGTATTATTTTGCCCTACAGCTGAGAACTCTCCAGCAGAGTTCACAGCTCCTTCAGCTCTTCCTCTTTTTGCACGAGAGAAAGCTCTGCTTGTGGTGCAGGGGGATTTCTGGGTAGAAGGGAAAAACTGTCGATGTTGCAAATGTTACTTGAAAAAGAATGTAAAAAAAGAAATTAATCAAAGCAGAAGCCGAGCAGTTTGGCCACTTCCCCCTGAGCACTGCATCATCCTGCAGCCCGGCTGCAAAGTGACACATCCGCTTTGGCACGGTCGCTTGGAGGAAGCAGAGAAGCAGGGGGTGAAAAGCACACAGCTGCACAACCCCACCTAAAGCAGCAGGGACAAAGGCTGTGCTGATTTTCAGTATTTAAGAGACTAGACAAATCCCACTCAACATTTGGGAAGTGCAAGAATGAGCACACATCAGGGAGAACTGAGTGCCAGGACCGACATGGCTGAACTCTAAGCTTAGGAGGGGACCAAGCTGCCTGACAGGAGAATTAAAAGGGGATAGCAAGAGCAAAGAGTTGGTGGCACTGAGGTGTGTCCCAAGCAAGACACTTCTGGAACTGTCTTTGATTTTGACTGATGATACGAGCAGAATCAAATCAGCCATTCCAGCACAAACTAAGGATGGGGTACTTCTCTGCAAAATCTGTGTACAAAATCGGGACAGGATCAAAATTCGGAGCATAGCTGTATGTTTGCATAGTGGCTAGCCAACATTTTATGGCTTGACTACAGGAATCTAAGAATAAATATGTTCACTTCTAAATAAATACCTATGACTGAAACCTCATAATTTAAAAAATGTGAGTGCAGCTTCCTCTATCTGAGCACTAGAATGAGCAAAACCTGGTTCCACAGGCAGGCAAGGAAATGGTTAAATGAAACAGCCTTTCATGTTTTGCAAACGTGCTCCTAAATAACTTTCCCCACCCAGAACTATTATTTGGGTGGATCAGTCCTTTCTTAAGCTTCAAAAGAGCCTATTAATATAGCATAACAATAGAGAAGTTGAGCTAAAAGAAAGCTTCCTGTATGCGGTTTAAACTAAGAACAAACCATCTGCATAACCCTTAACACTACCTAAGCCTTGAGGGAATAGGGCTCAGGTGCCAAGGAAAATGGAAACACTGTACAGCCCCTGTTCAGTAAGAGAGTTTCAAAGCACAAGAGCCTGCAAATTCTTTAGGTTGGTTTGCATGCCTTTGATACAACTTTGGTGTCACTGAACTTTGGAAAGAATAAGTAAAACAACGGCAATGAAATGAGGACACACACTTGAATGGCAGGGCAGCAGAATGCCCAGCCAGAACTGACAGAACTACTTCCCTGCTGTCTGCTGCTCCCGTGAGCTCTAAAGCTGCTGCCTATTCAACTGCTAGTCAAAGCCACACAGCAGGGAAAGAATATATTTGATATTAGCAGAACTCAAGCTAAATATATTGACACTGATGTATGGCAAGCTTGTTCAGTGTCTTAAAAATTCCCAGAAACACCAAGTCACAAAACATGGTCCCAGACACAGAACTGTGATCTAGTTATTTTGCAAGATCCCAAGACACAAAGCAGCCCTTTGAGCTGACTGGAGGAAAACTCCATTTTGTAGAAATTCTGAGGTTTCAAAGTTTGATTTGAATTCCACACTGGAATGAAAAGCAACACTTTTTGAATGCTTTTACTTGAACAGAATTTCTGCTCAAATGCTGCAATTTGGCAAAAGATGTATGTGAGTGCTGAATCCCCAGCAGTGAGTGCACTGGTATGGGTGGGATACAGGAGCTTTGAGTTCAAGACCCACTCTGTTTCAATCAAGGGAGAGCTTTTCACAAAATGGGAGTTCGAACCTTGCATGTGTAGTGGTTTCTGAGAAAGGCACTAGGCAACAAAATATGGAAAAGCCTGCCCATCTCTTTAGTACTTTCTGGATGAAAACTATCTGCATAAAATGCTTCACTTTCAGTGAAATGAAATTTACTCTGAGAAGCTGCTTGAGGTAATTTAGTTTACCTCTACTGAAGAATCCTGAAGTTGAAATGAAATTCTGTAGCTCAGTGTCTCATGCACCTTCCTGATTTTGGCCTTTTTAGAATTTAAATGGCTTCGAAACTTCAGCAAAGCATTTTTTGGTGGGAAATGTTGATTTTTCAAAACAGAAGCTCTGCTTCTGACACTCCTATACTTTTCCCTGAAACTCCTATAATGAGGACAAAAGTGGTCTGAAAGTTGATCCATCTTTTAAAAACTTCTACTAGTCTTACAGGCATTGTTTTGAGGGGTTTTCAGATGGAAGCGTGGGTGGGGAGCTTTTTTACTCAGGGGGGAGGGTGTTCCCCTAGGAAAATGGTTGATCCTGACACAAAATACTTGGTAATAAACAAATTCAAATGCTGCACCTCAAACTAACTTGAATTTTTTTATCATGATAGCTTCTTGGAAACATTTTAATTTTTCATATTTGCTGGAGATGAATTTTTTGTTTTTCAATTTAATAGTTTTGTTTTTGTGCAGGAAATCAGTTCCACCCCTCTCTCAGCTCTATGTTGAACCAAGTCACGTCAGAAGAGAGAGATTATGAGATTTTAGAACCAGAGTGGGCTCTATCTTACTATCCAGCAGAAAATAAACCCTGGCATTTCTTGCAGACTTTCCTGAAGGTTGAATTTCTTCAACGAGCTCCTATACTTGACAGGAGCTTTTTTTGGACTAGGTAAACTGTCTGTCAAGGCCAGTAAGTCATGCTTGAGCTGTATGTCTTCATCTTTTCTTCTGAAAAGGATATTACCAGGCTATCTCCTGGAGAGGCACTACCTCTGGTAGTTGGCAGGTGTGTCTGGCCTGCTATACAATCATTATATTTTTAAAGAATTGTTTAGTTTGGAAAAGACCTCTAAGATCATCAAGTCCAACTGTAAACCCAGCACTGCCAAGTCCACCACTAAACCATGTCTCTATGTGCCACATCTACATGTCTTTTAAATATCTCCAGGAATAGTCATTCAACCACTTCCTTGGGCAACCTGTTCAAATGCTTAACAACTCTTTTGGTGAAGAAATTTTCCCAGCTATCCAATCTCAACCTCCCTTGTGCAACTTGAGGCCATTTCCTCTTGTTCCATTGCTTTTTATTTGGGGGAAGAGGCTGACCCCCACCTTGCTACAACCTCCTTTCAGGTAGTCATAAAAAGCAAAAAAAAGGTTCTCCCTTAACCTCCTTTTCTCCTGGCTAGACAACACCAACTCCCTCACACACTCTTCACAGGGCTTGTGCTCCTGACCCTTCCCCAGCTTTGCTGCCCTTCTCTGGATACAATTCAGCACCTCAATGTCCTTCTTGTAGCAAGGGGCCCAAAACTGAACACAGGATTTGTGGTGTGCCCTCACCAGTGCTGAGCACAGGGGGACAATCACTGCCCTGGTCCTGCTGGCCACAGCACTGCTGATACAGGCCAGGATGCCGTGGGCCTTCTTGGCCACCTGGACACACACTGGCTCATGTTCAGCCGCTGCCAACCAGCACCTCCAGGCCCTCTTCCACCCTTCATCTTTCCAGCCACTCTTCCTTCAGATTGCAGCATTGCATGGGGTTGCTGTGACCCAAGTGCAGGTTTCAGCACTTTGTGCCCTAAGGGTTTACTTAAAGGTGTGGGAACTCATTCACTTGCTCTTTTGGGTACTTGGCTGCCTAAATGTTGCTCTGTAGTCAACAAATGCCCAGCAAACCAGACCCAACTCTCAGAACACTTCATGCATGTCATTGTCCAGTGCCATCACTTATTTCTTTTCCTGAAATGTAGAAAGGCAAAAGCATGAGCTATTTTGAAGACCAGTGGCACACCCACTGCTGCTCTCCAATAAGGACCAGCAGCTTTGGCCTTGGCATATGACTACCTAGGGGATCAGGACTCAAGACTTCTCTGTAACGCCCAGACAAAATCCCCAGTTACACGACCCAGTTACATGTGTAACATGTTGGAGGAGTCTCGCATAGGCATGTGTCACCTGATGGGAATGGCTGCATCTTAGTCACATGGGTGGGGGGCAGGCAACTTGATCGCCTCCAGGTGGCTAATTTCAGCAAAAAGCCTGGGCAGCAATCACTTAATGGAGCAGAATTTCATTTTCCAACTGATTGCCAAGTATGCTATTCAGCACCCAGGAGGTTTAAGAAACTCTTAAGCTCAAAGACAGAACAAATGGTTTGTTGCTGTTTTTATTCCCTCACTGCTGGCTAGAAAGTGTAAGTCCTTGGTTTGCTGGCACAGCACCCATTTGCTTAAAATCTTCCACCCCCCTAATGCATTCCCTTCTTATCTCTCCCATTCTAAGAGGTCCCTTCACTCTGTGTACATGGCATCTCTCACACACTTTGACTTCTGTAGCTGAGCTTTCATAGTCAGCAATATGAAAGCCAACATATTTTAACTTTACATGATGTGACTGAGTTTCTGTGATACAGGGCTCAGTTACAGAGCTTGGGTGTCTGCTGCTGTTTGCTGGTGGTTTTCTGGAATAAATCAATCTCTCCAGTTTTGATATGTTTCAACAGATGCCACACATTAACCACTATTTTTACTCTCAGCCTGAGTTTCACCCCTCCAACCTTTCCCAAAATATTATGTTGCCAGTGTTAGTTACAGTTTGTTTCTGTCTGTAATTATTAAAGTCTCTTCCGTGACAACCTTATAAAAGGTTGGCCACATTCCCATACTTATTAAGCTCTCAAGTGATGCAAATTGTAACAAATACGCCAACCAGACTGGAAGAGCACTGCCTAGACTGTTTTTACACAAATCTGTAACTGAGCATGGTTATTTTCCTAAGAAGCAAACAATATAAATAATACAGAGCAAAACAAAACTTTGGCTTCTTTAGCCTCTTTTCATTCTATTTCCTTTCTATCCCATTAAGTTGATCAGATGTTCAGCATTAGACAGCCTCTCCTTTGGTTACACACAGCTGCAGGCACTGGGTGGGACTGTAGTGCCTGCAAATACCTTAGAAGAAACACAGAGAACAAAGCCAACATACAATCAGTGAGAGGCTCTGTGCAATGTTATGTAATGTTACTGACCTCTTTTATGGGGCAGCTGGAAGACAGTTACCTTCTGAACATGTTAGTTGAAAAACAGAAAAAGAGATTAATGAAAGCCTTTGTTAAAATTCACTTGCAAGGAGTCCAGCTGCAATCCTCTCCCCTCTGATGTTCCTTGAGCACCGGACAACTCATCACATAAGTATTTATGGACTGGTGACTGTTTGTGCACAGATCTTAAGTCTGTCCTTAAGTCTGAGATCCTCCTATGTAGTCAAGTAAAATCACTAACACTTTGACTCTAGTAAGGAAAGGAAGAGGAGAGAAAGAAAGGAGAAGACAGGGACAACAAGTTAGAGACAAATGAGAGATAAAAAGTTAAGGACACTCTGAAACATTTGCCGTATCTCCTGGACATAGGACAGGGCATAACAGAGGCTTGCTTGTGGTGGTTCAGGCAGCAGAGGAACACCAGCTCTCCCAGGTGACAACTGAACACAGTGAGCAATCACAGCACTCACACACTGCAAATCCACAGGCTGTAATTCCTTCAGGCAAATGACTCAGCCACAATTGAGTAATCAAATAGGCATGTCTCTTATACTCTCAATTAGCCAACTCTGTAAAGCCATGATCAATGTGAAGTTTTTTAGCAGCACACTTCCCCAGTTAGCTCATTGTTCTCATAAACTCTTCTTGACCTGTCAGTCATCTCTATCACTGAGGTGGTGGTATTTCAAGGCAACAGTTTGGATGATTCAGAGTTGCTGCTAAGGGTTTCTCTCATATTTGGGTGTGGTGGGAATGCCCAAAATAATGACTTCATCTTGCAGTAGATGAGCAATAAACACAGTCTACCTGAACAATCCCACAGACACCTCAGTTGCAAGCTGCATGAAGATCTGCATAGCATGGCAAGAGACAGGTGAGGATAAAAAATTTATTACCATGTAAGTTATTAGAATGAAACAACTATAAACCAAACAGAGCTGTGTTAAAATCCTGGTTCTACCTTCTGAGTTCTCTGCACTGTTGCTTGGATTTGAATTTGATGCCCAGGATAACAACTGCATATATATTAACAGTACTTACAGGATTTGTTTTCTTGTTTGCAGTCTCCACTGCTGGTTTGCATATTGCTGAATGACTGTGTCTTATTGAGCTGCACAAGAGGAAGGAGTTGCATGGCACAGCAGGTAGGTAGGTCATGCACTAAGTAACGTGCAGGAATCCCACTGTCTTGCCTACAATGAGTACCTGGTCATCTCTGTCCATGGAGAACGGGTCAGATGTGGGGCTGGAAAGGGCACAGTCCTGCCTGGTCCCTTAGGGTAAACAAGGCTCGACTTCAGTCACAGAACTTGGGATTGTTAACAAAACCCAGCTTTGTTAGGCAGTTGTCATGCTCACACTGGCTAACAACTGGGAGATGTGGTGAAGGGAAAGCTGAGGAACAAAGCTGCCCAAACGTCAAGGACTGTGCAAACAACTGCAGGCAGACCTGATTCATGACAGCAGATCAAAGCAGAAGCAGGTAAAGCAAGATGCAGAAGATCCACCAAACACAACCAGACATCAGGGAGCAAAAATCCCTCGTAGTCTAGTCCTGCACTCATTTTTTCCACAACAGAAGGACCAAGCCTCTGTCTGCCACCTATTCAACTTCTAGCTACCCAAGGCCTTTTACCCCTGATTCTGGATAATCTTTTCCAGTGGTTTTGCTCCCTGGCTTTGCCTTCTGGTAACACTGACATTAGACTTCTGAATAAATAATAATTACAACACACTGGCATGGAGTTTTGCTGTGAGAAGCATTTTTCCACCACAGGAGTGTAAGCTGCTTGCCAGTCACCCACAATTTTGTTTGGCAAAAAAAAAGAGAGGGACTAAAAAAATAAACACAGGATAGTCAGATTTGCAATGGTTACCTGTCTCCTGCCTGTTATTTCTCCAAGAACTACACAACATTATCTGGAGTGATTCTGCACTCAGTATTTTCCACCATCTGACTGCGCCCTAAAATGCCAGGGATCTGAATCAGGACCAGGTCCCTGACACAGCAGAACTACAGGCATGTTTAGGCACATGCCTGACTGTGGCTCGCTTATCTCGCAGATTGGCAATTTAAATGAAAATGATAAACAGGCACTTGATTGTGATTTAACTATTTCAAACACTTCTAAAGTCACTCTTGGGTGAGTCACAACACCTCCACTACTCAAAACCTTCAGATGCTTGTGACTAAAAATGGAGTCAGGAGGTTTGCCCTTCACAGTCAAGACCCCTGCAAGCCAACAGTGCTATAAATCAATTCTTCCATAAGCAATAACAGCTCAGCTGTGAATCACTGGAATTTAGTGACTAACCTTTGGTGGAAATTGGAACTTATTGCCTTACCCAGGATTTTCTTTCTTACCTCAGAAACACCAGAAACAAACTAAATCTGGTCTGTCTTAAGTGTGCATACAGGAAGAAGAGGTAAAACACCAGTGATTTTATAGCAGTAGCTTGAAAGGAAATGCTGGGATTAACAGGTGGAAAATGGCAATCATTTCTATCTCAGTTTCTGTTAATAAATGATTAAAATCACTGTTTGATCAGGCTTTTTTTAGAGTAGCTGTTCTCTTGCTCTCTAAAACTACAGAATGTGCAAAACCACTGCAAAAAATTCTTGTTCTGGCGTACAAGAAATGTAGAGAAAAAAAAACCCTGCAAGAACAATGTACAGAACAGATCTGGATGACAGTCATTCCAAAGGCAAAATTATTACAGGCTATTATCTAGTTGTCTGGAGGAGCCATGGACCAGCTGGCTGTGATGTTCTGCTCAAAGTTAAACACAGACAGGAAACCGCATGTCTGATACTGTAAAAATCGTTTGTCTTCCTGCCATGGCTAACCAGGCAAGCAACCCAAAGGGGCTGTTTTCATTTAAAAGAAACACTAATCCACAACAATAAAAAAGGAATGACAAAGCCTCAATTCCCCCCCCTCCTGACTGGAGTTAATGCCTGTGTTTGTGATTGAACTGGAAATGCTACAAAGTGAAGTTTTACATTAATTTTTATCTGTAGTTATTCACCTAATATATACGAATGCAGCACGTGGTTTTCATGAGTCACCTAGAGTGCTTACAGCATGTGACCTAGAAGGAAAGGCTCCACTTGGAAGAGTGAAAGGAATTAGGGTAAAAAGACTGGGTTTAAATTTTTACTACTTCATTTAGGTTGGTCTGGAAGTGAGTGGGCTGCAGAGTTGATAGGAATGAAGGCACTTGGTGGTGAATTTCTAGAACGGTTTTCATAACCATACACACCAAAGACACACATTTATCAGTGACTGCATTCAACTGCATAGCTCCAGGAAAAAACAGCTATAACGTGGCTAACTCATAACAAATTAGCCAAAATCCACAAGGGTGTGGTTCATGCTGTACAAAAACACTAGACGTCTGACACAGAGTAAGATCTCTTCTCTGGGAACACATTCTCTTCAACAAAATCAAGGCAATCTGTTAGAATTAGGTCCTGGATCTACCATCTCTGCTCATATCAATACCAGTATATACTCCAAATCCTTTAAAGATCACCCAAGTAAGGGTTGGTCACACAACCATGGATCTGCAGTCAGGTGGTCTGGTTTCAAATCAAGCTTGGCGAAGGGATGAGGAAGACAGGGATGGCACCAGATATGCATAGCCTGGACCAAGGGAAGCAAAGACTTGCTAGCTTTCTCTTGGCAACCTGGTGTGGTTTTGTGACCTGAATTAGTTAGCCTTAGAGGCTAGGAAGTGAGAGCTACACGTTGCTCACATAATTGTTCACCTCAGTGCAGTCACACACCATGTTTCCTGGGAGTGGAAACAGCATCCCAACCCTTCCTTATCTCAGGTAACAAGGACTTAACTATATCCTTTGTGGGTGATGAGGATAGATGTGGTGTGCCACACCCCTTTAGAAGTGTTTGCACACAAATTTCTCCATAGGAGACCTCACTCTTGCCTGTGAGAGACCTGACTTTGTCTCAGTAAAAGAATCACAGCAGGTAGGACAAAATGAAGCAAGGGGGGGTGTGTGCACAAATGCACATCTGTGTCTGCAGCAGGAAATCCACCAGCACTGCACACAGCTGCACTGCCTTCACTGTGTCTGCAGTGGCCTCTATTAGAGTTCCTGAAGTAGAATGGGGATGGGTTATGCACTTGTGGTTTGGTCTGTACTCACATTTTCCTGGTTTAAGCAAACTCTCACACACTTCCTTGGGCTGTAGTAGGTGTGAGGGAACATCTCCCCCAGAGAAGGAACCTAGCTACTTCGCACCCACCACAGGAGAGTGGTGAGTGCAGATGGTCAGTTACAGCACAGAAGCTGACTGAAAATTCACATCCCCTCAGGTTACCAGTAACATCTGTATATGCACATAACACACTATGGCAATACAGCCTTTTAGAAGAGGTAGGACCTTAAAAATGAGATTTGCCTTTAGTTTAAATTTTATAATATAATCAGCATCTGTTGCATTTTGGTGTGTCAACATAACAACTGTAAATATCTTGCTTTCATCTTCCATCATCTTTTAAGTGCAATATATTGAGCTGAATATTAGACTTACTTCAAAATGAGGACAGCCTGGCAGGAAGAAGTACCCTCAGAACACAGAAAAGAAAGGTTGAGATTTTTCAAGATTCAAAGAAGACCAAAATAGCACCTGCAACTAGAAGTTCTCCACAAAATGCACTTCCAAAGGATATTGGTATAAAACAGTTAATATTTCTTGCAAGGAATGTGGGAATGCAAGGTAAATTATTAAACTTACCTGATGTAAAAATGAGCTTATCATTGCATTCTTCACCTGTGCAGGAACACATGAACATCAATCCCCCATCATCCTTCTTTTCCCTCATCAAACACTGCTCTGATTTATAGTCATCCAAAATGTGACCATACAGTGCTTTCTGGGGATCGTGGCATATTGTTTCTAATGTCACATTTTCATCATTCTGTCTCCTGAAAATGAAAAGGAGAAAATTGAAATCAAAAAAGGAATATTTTACAAAGGGAGCAGACAGGACTGCGCCTGCCCAAAATTTGCTTCTTTTGAGAACATAAATGGCATCTAAAGAGCACTGCATGTTCTTCCCTGTCTTTCCTGAATGGGGTAAATTTGGCAGTGTCCGGGCTTCCCACATTTGTACAATGTCACAGCTATCCCTATATCATATTACCACTGAGCAAAGAAGAGTGCCTCTGAAAAATCTCATTTAGAATTATTCAAACTAATACTCAATGAACTGCTGTGAACCTCAGCACATACATTTGGTTTTTGTGGTCACTGAACAGACAGTGAAAATCTGTGGGAAATTACGATAAAAACGGAATTATTTCCTCAAAATCTGAGGAATTTTTCTAGCGAGTTGGCCTTTTCATTTTGCTTTTGAAGCCTACAATCAGCACAGTTTGTGCACTGAAGGAGTTATACATAAAACCTCAACCAACCTAAAAAAAACCCCACCAAAATACCAATCATAAAAACTGATGCAAGTTAGAGTTGCCTCAAAGTCAGGGAAATATTTACAGCTGATAATCTGGACCATATTCCCGTGTTTTGTCTTGGTCCACAGATTTAATTTCACTGAAAAAGACTTGAAGGCAAAAAAGCACTTTACAGTTCTCAACTTACTTACCTTTTGGATAAATGGTCATGAAAAATCCAAAATGTATCTTAAATTTTACAACAGCTCCTTTTTATGGTAATAGTAGGCACTGATGATTTACTAAAGAAGCACAGGACAAATACGGAACAGCACACTGGACTGATCCTGAGCTGAAATGCCTCCTTCCAATTATGCTGAACATCTCAAGTCAATGGATGCACTTAATCCCTCAGCACATGAATTAGTTATGTCCCTCTGTAAGTGGTTCTAATTATTTTACTAAATCAGCAGCAATGCTGAAAACACTCAGTTCTGTTCCTTTAGTCCAGTTATAAAGTCATTAAGAGTGTTTCTGCCTTTCCTTGGTAGGATTGGATTCCCATTTATGGAAGGGCAAGGGAAGCCTCAGTTTTTAGACTGGAACACAATCTTAAAGCCAATAAATCCTAAAAAAGTATTACAACTCATTTTCATAAAGTCTTGATTTCTTTGAATCTAGACATAGGCTATATAAAAAGCACCACATCTACATCGAAGTCTCTATCTACACAGAAGTTCTTTGCCATTAAGAAGAAGTATTTCTACCTATACATGGCAATAAACCTCTAGTGATAAATCTGTATAATCTAGTTCCCTTGAAACCTGGGAGAGAATTGTCTTTGTTCAGCAACTGTCACTACAATCCTCTGTTGAGCCTCAAATCTGTTTCTACTCGAGTGCTGTGGGTGGATACAACTTAATGGTTTGCACAAAACCATGCCTCTTTTCAAGTAACAGCTTAAGCTGGAACAGAATTGTTTTAGAAGAAAAAAAAAAGTCCCCAGAACGTTTCATTTTGGAATTGTTAACCTCAAGCAACTCTCGGTATGCTGTGCACAGATATGAGTCGGAAGCGAGAGAGCAAAGCCTGGTGAGGTAGCAGGGACATTCTGAATATCAGAGCAATCACGGAAAATACTAAACAATGATGAATGAGGGTGTGCTCCTGTCCCCATCTGTATGAAAAAATAACTTACCATATAGCAACACAGACTTCACTACTCTCCTCACAGATAGAAGTGATATTGCAGTTGCTCTTGCACTGACGTTGGTTTGAGCAGGTTGTTACTTTAATATCACAAAATTTGCATAGGTTTGGCATCTTCAGTCCACTTTCTTTATTTCTGTCTACAGGTGATGTAAATTCAGCTTAAGGAAAAAAAAAAAAAGGAAACTGAATAATAGTAGCTTATTGGATTACATTATTGCTTATTATGAAGACAAACTTTTCATCAGCAGCAAACATTTCCTCCTACCTTAAATTGGAAAATCTTTGATCTTTCATAGCTACCAATTTTCCTTACAACAAGTTAAGTGCCACAATGTCAAGACCAGGTTAATCAAAGTGAATTTAAAAAGCAAAATGAACTTCTATGGAATTCAGAGGGAGCAAAAGTTGCTTCGTAATTTGCAGAATCATGCATTTCCCAAGACCAGCTTGCACTGAAATAGCTCCTCTGCACTCACCCATTTGCATTACTCAGAGGCAGCATATCTGCACTGCATCATGGTCTGTGTGCCACAGTAACTGTGGGTTCCATAGTGAGAATGCACATTAGCTGTGTGACATCATTATAATGGCGATCAGGATGAATTTTACAATCTTGTCTTTACTAACCTAAAGCCTAACCTAGGTGTCATCCCTAATCCGATTACTGTTCACACATAAAAACACAGAGCTGGAACAGATTTTGAACTTAAGGTAGATGGTCAGCCAGAAGCTGTGGGTAAAACTCGAGCTAGAAATGCAATAGGGCATCTGTGCAGCTCATGTGATGTACTGCAGCAGTGTTACTGGGGACTCCAGGGGACTTGAACTTAGACTAACTTGCAATGACACCCTGTCTTGTAGGTGTCTGCTTTGACCCACAGCCACTTTTCTGCACCCAGAAATTGAATAATTACATGCTTACTGGTTCTGAGTCTTAGTACTCACCATCTGCTTCAGTGTGGCAGCATTAAGGAAAGAGGTATTTTTTGTGTCAGTTTTGAACTTCAGGAAACATACTTTTAGCTCAAAAAACTATTTTGAAAAGCCAATGCAACTACAAGGAACAGAAAATGCTGACACAAACTTCTTTCTAAAGCTAAAACGAACATGCAACTATCTGAAGCGGAGCAAACAATCAACAACGGTTTCAGTCTGACTTACTTTGCAGTGTAATTGGAAAAGTAGGGTGAACCACTTTGAGGAGATACTGGGCTTACATGCAGCACAGCCCTTCTCTTGTAGCCACCTGCATGTTAAAACTGTGTTCATACTGTTTGCTGTGGCCAAATGTGGCTAGTCAACCCCTAACAGGCAACCGGGGATTTGTAATTTCCCCCTCTCTGCTCAATTAGCTGAGAAATCAATTTTTTCCTTCTAGAACTTCACTCTTTACTACCATTATGCTATTTTATTACAGGAAATAAATATACATGATTTTTCCAGGAGGAAATAAAAGGGCCTCTTGCTAACATTTTCAACAGATCTCTGAACCATTGTGAGGGACTGAGAGAAAACTCTTCTCTCTTCATCCAAATCACACATCCTTCTCATCACTCACATGCTCTGGCACTGACCTAAGGTTTCTGATCTAACAGCCACTGCAATCAGTTGCAAAACTTTTAATGGTTTTAATGGTGTGGCAGAAGATGCTACACAGAGAGGCTGGTTAGGATGAGCTCACTGGGTGTGGCAGTGTGGTCTCCACTGCTTTTGGCTTAAGCAGGAGCCAACAGTGGAGGCTGTGAGGGCTGCACCTGGCTTAAAGCTGGACTCTGGAAAGACAGATAACAACACAATAGCTGAGGGCCATAAAACTTGCTCAACAGCTGAGGGCTAGTTGAGCATGCGCCAACCAAAATACAGCTGGCATGCAAGTATTACTATAAGTCAATCATCTTACTCCATAAATAAGGAACAGCCCACAGTCTGCTGAGCTATCCTGCACGGCAGTCGGCTGCATGCCAGGATCCCCCCTTGAACAGGGATGCCTCTTGAGGTTGCTTCTTGAGGCTGAGAGAATCCTTATTGCATCAAATACTCAGTTAGTGAAAGGGGAATAAGCACGCTGAAACTTTGAAATCTTAGCTAAGTGAGATAAAGGATTGCTTGAGCACATATAATCATTTAGACTTAAATTCCTAGCTTGGAACTAGGTCTGAATCCAGCCACTCCTGGAAACCCCCTGTGAAAGGGTTTAGAAAGTGAGAGGGTCCTTTCTGAACCTCTTGACTCAACATGAGAGTGTCTCTTGACAGTTTTGTTCCACCTTGTCCTCTATGCAGTGAAGTAACCACGTGTAGGTTGCCATCAAAGCCTGTTAAAGCATTGTCACATTTACTATCTAACTGTTAAAATAAACATTGCTACTNAACTTGCTCAACAGCTGAGGGCTAGTTGAGCATGCGCCAACCAAAATACAGCTGGCATGCAAGTATTACTATAAGTCAATCATCTTACTCCATAAATAAGGAACAGCCCACAGTCTGCTGAGCTATCCTGCACGGCAGTCGGCTGCATGCCAGGATCCCCCCTTGAACAGGGATGCCTCTTGAGGTTGCTTCTTGAGGCTGAGAGAATCCTTATTGCATCAAATACTCAGTAAGTGAAAGGGGAATAAGCACGCTGAAACTTTGAAATCTTAGCTAAGTGAGATAAAGGATTGCTTGAGCACATATAATCATTTAGACTTAAATTCCTAGCTTGGAACTAGGTCTGAATCCAGCCACTCCTGGAAACCCCCTGTGAAAGGGTTTAGAAAGTGAGAGGGTCCTTTCTGAACCTCTTGACTCAACATGAGAGTGTCTCTTGACAGTTTTGTTCCACCTTGTCCTCTATGCAGTGAAGTAACCACGTGTAGGTTGCCATCAAAGCCTGTTAAAGCATTGTCACATTTACTATCTAACTGTTAAAATAAACATTGCTACTTCTCTCCTCCAAGGGAAGTGTGTCACTTCATTTGCAACACTGTGCTCCCACTTATATTGGTGGAGAATACTGGCAGTATATTATGGGCTGGCAGAATTTTGAGCCCCAGGTAAACATTTCTTTTTCTTAGTTACATGTGTTGCAACAACTCCCAGCAGCGTGTAGAGGCACAAAGCCTCATTGAAGTAGGTGTGGTAGGAACTCAAAAGGCCGTGAATGTAGTGTTCAATGAAATACATATTAACATAAGCCCTATTATAGTATATTGTATATCTCTTCTGGATGGTGCCTCTTACTTACCACATGCTGAAGAGAAACTAATAGCTGTATCTGCTTATCTAGGTTGCAGTAATGATCGAAACAACCTGATGGTGAGGGACTGTCCCTCTACCCAGAAAGAAACAATCTATGGTCCTAAAAGCTGGGAAGGAAAATAGAGACAAATACTGAGGGAGAGGCGAAGTGACTCACCCAAATGTACACAGGAAACCTGAGGCAGGGTGCCAAGCATCTCACAACTGAGCATGGGGGAAAGGAATCTGCAGCTCAAACTGCAAAGACTCCAGCTGCACCTATGCTGCTTTCAGCTCTGAGCTCACATGGCAGCTGTGGCACAATGGATGCCTCTGCCATAAACGTGACTCAGTTCTCTCCAGTGCCCACAGCACTGGAACCAAAAGCCACATGAAGGTGGGCCCCTAGGTAAACTGTTTCAAGCACCTTATATTTGATGAGAGAAAGGGTTTGGTTCCTGTGCCGTCCCTGGCTGTGCCAGGTTCTGCTAAGGCTCACCCACTGGAACAAATGGATGAAAATACGTTTGGAGCGCTCCCAAGGACGGATCTCCAACCCAAACTACTTGATTTAAAAAAAACCCACCAAACCAAACCAATCCAATCCAATCCAACCAACAACCACCTGGAAAGCAGCAATCTACTGTAAGGTCACAAACCTTAAGTTTCTAAGGTAGGCATTAGTTTAATCACTAGCAACAGTAGCAAAAGGTTGGGCAGTTAGGACCAGGTACTTTCTGATCAGGTTTAATTACTGTCAAAAGCTAATGGGGTTTGGGGACTCCCAGAACTGACTACACTTGTATTTTCTCCCAGAAATTCCTCTAACAGAGCCTGACAGATCAGTGACTCTTTATTCATGCCTCTAGCAGTTCAAAAAACTGTATAAACTGCCCAGGTGGACAAATTTTATTCCATGCTTCAACATTTGGTTTAAAGAGAGACTGCAGTTTACTTTCCCTAAGACAGACATAATGTTCTTGCAGGTGCTAGTGTGCTGTTTGTTATTACTCCTAGGCCTTGCCCACTGTGATAACCCATCTAGTAGTTCCAAACTAAAGCCAAGTTTGACTTTTTCTATCTGCTGCTGAAACCACACCCTACAGATGGCCTGAGAGGAAATCTGGAGTTAGATATGAACTCTGACATCACTCTGATCACAGCCTGCTACTAGACTGAGGACTTAGAAGTCCTGAAAAGATGGGTCTTCCTCCAAGTCACAGGAACCCACACTTACGTTTAATCAACTAAGTCCTGTCTGGAGAATGACAAATTGGTAGGATTCTTCCCTAGGAAAGTATATTCACTCATTCCCTGAGGGACCCCTAAGCAAGGAGCGGTTTAGGACCAGCAGACTGCTCCTCTTGTTGTAGTCACTAAAAAGTTCATCTCTAAAAGTATTTGATTATCCTGCTGCATCTTTCATACCACATGGACCAGTTCCTCAAGATTTTCTCCTGTTAAGACAACTAAAGCTACTTGAACACTGGGAACAGAAGCAACCTTTGATGTTGCATGAAAAAAAAAAAAGTGGATACAATGATAAAGTCAACAGCAAAATCACAGATTTGCACAGGTGAATGAAGCCATTCTAATGTGTATGCTTGTCTCCTAAAATGTGAATTTACCACCCACTGTCTAATGTTAGTTTTCTTATTTTGACTTCTGCAGGAAGCCTAATTCTAGCTTTCCTTGCTTCTTTGTACATGGAAAGGGCTCCAAATAAAAGACTGTGGTTTGTTGGCTATGAAGCTTTCAGCCAACCAGTTCAGCAGAGATCAGCCACCAGTTAAAATGCATGGAACATGCAAGACAACATGTGGGCTGGACATTATGGAAGAGACATTAGAGTAGTCACATTAGAAATGCCCACTCCATGGATTCTGGTGGAGCCAGGTTTGCAGAATAACACTTCTCTTCTACAGTTCACATCTTTATTTACAATTCCTTGAGACATCATAAACAGGACACCTCACCCAGAGTCTACTGACTTGGTTTGAAGTTGTTTGATTTGCATCTGCATTGTAGATATGTAACTTCTACTGAGGCCTAAGGTTGTAGTTTACTTTTCTCTTAAATTTTAGTATCATTACAGAATTCTCACAAGCTAACAACATTAAATAAAGCTCAAGCCAACATTCTGTCTTTTTTGAAATATCTACTAAAACTTTTTATGACTTAGGGTGCATTTCAGAAACAGCGGCCAGTTTCTCTTACTCTTTCCTTGTAAAATCCTGTCACAGCACTTCTATTTTCTCTTCCAGTGTCTCTGGCAGATGTATACTTATAAAATAGCAGGCAGATCCCATCCCTGAAAAAAAAAATGCTGAGAGAGATGTTGGGATGGGAACTCAGCTACTCAGTTGCTGTGAAATAATTCCACCTGATGGGAGAGACTTTAAGATTTCATTCCACTACATCATGGAAATCGGCCAGGAGGACAATGCCTTTATCAGAGAGCCTTGAAGCTGATTGTTCTTGTTCTCCCAAGGAGCATAGCTCCATTACATGATATATCTGTGTTTGGAAAGCACAGTAGCAGCTGTGAAGACCATCCAAACAGAAAGACATCAAGTTTTGCCAGGAACTGTACTAAACACAGCATGACTTCTGTTTTTACTACTATCCCCAGTACATGATCTACAACCTCAGTGGAACTTTGACAGTTATGGAGACACTGCTAGCTTCATTAAATTTACCTTACAAATACTGATGAATTAATTGCAGGAGTGAGAGAGTCAAGGAAAATGCATGATCTGAGCTTTGCTTTCAAGACCTGGATGTAGATCCTAATGGCTGTTCTTAATTATACTGATTATGTTCAGTGTGGTAATACAAGGAAATGAAGATGGAAACATAATCAATTCTAAAGATAAAAAAAAATCATGAGTTACAAATCACAAGACTAGCCAGACAGATAATGGAAATAAAGGAAAGGAAGATACACAACCAAAAAAAAAAAAACCTCATGCAACCAAAAACAACTGCTGGGTTCCCCCTTAGTTGCCATTGCTGGCTGTACTCTTAAGAGTACTTTCTGAGACATGTTTTGAAACTTTGACCATAAGCAGGAGGGTTGGAATTACTGTCTAGCTTAAAAAAAAAGAGAGAAGATAAAAAGAAAATAAATTATTGGAATCCAGGTGGTGGATCTTCAAGAAAAATAGCTGTATTGTATTACTCATCAAAAAATCACAGGAGCCGGCAACATCACAGATCACCTAAAAACTCCCATCATAACACCTTCGGGGTAACCCTATGAAACACATATTTTCAGTTTTTCAGCTGCAACTGCCATTTCTAAGCTTAATGCCATCTGAGCTGAAATGGAGTGTGGCTCTGGTACATACTCCTATTTTTGCCATGTGAGTGTGAGCTCACAATGTTCACACAGTCTTGGACACTGCTTTGGGTGCAGACCTTTATCTCAACTATGAGTTACCTCAGCAGGATTACCATGGGTACAGGACTTTTATGATTTTGTGACTGTTTCTATTAAGATTAACAACAATGATTATCAAGAGTGCTGAGACCAACCTCTGTAAAGCCAAACATGCACTATCTTTGACGCACAACTAAAATATGTCAGAGGAAAACAGGTTCCTGTTTAACTATCCCTGTGGCAGGACTCCAGGAAACCACATTCCTATGGATTATTTTGCAGAATCTCTCAGCCTCGATCTTTATCACGCAGAGTCACAGATCACTGACTACCATGGAGCACAACAGCTGCCTTAGTCAGTACTTAGAGTTGTGCCTTTAGGTTTACTGATTGCACTTCTGCAAATTTCAGGGCTTCAGCAAACGAAAGAAGCCAAAATAACTTCCTGTTTGAACACAGCCCCTTGTGAACTACTTGGAGGAGATGCATGCCATGGCTTCCCCCTGTCATGTAAAGGCTTTTGCCCATCATATGAAAAAAATGCCAGTCACACCTATCACACTGCCCTTCACCCGTGCCTGAGAAATCTGCTAGGAAAGAAGAGGGCAGACTAGGTAAGCCATGCTGGCCAGCTAGACGTTACCAGGAGTAGTTTGGCTACCCTCAGCTGAAGGAAGGCCAAAGCAGAAGAAAGCAAAGCCAGAAAGGCACTGATGAACTGCACTGTATTTGGGAAACCACCATTTCCCACCTACCAGCAGGCAAGGTACATGTACAGGGGAAGGTACATGCAGAGGGAGAAGACAAAAGGAAAAGGAGCAGAAGTTGGAAAACTTCATTTAACTTGCCTCTGCAGTAGACGTGCCTGGCTTTTAACAGCAAGTGGAACTGGCAAAACTTTGCTTTAGGGATTGCTGCAGGCACTGACACAGACACAGAATCAAATCTGGCAGAAGCTGGGGGAAGGGACACAAATCAGAGAAAATAAGAGAGGGAACAGCACACTAAGCTGGAGATCCTGAAGATGAAAATAACTTTTGTGTTTAAAGCATTAAAATACCACTATTTTTATCCACTATTTCCAAAATGAGTGGTCATTAGCAGTTTTAATCATGGGCTAGGCTCTCCTGTCTGGTACAGGGCACGGCAGTGCCTCGAACACGCCTAAGAACAGAGCTTGTTGTTGTGACTCCTGACTGACAGCAGTGCAGGTGAGAGGAGACTCCAGCTCAGCACCTACAACAGAAGTGTGAAAGCATTCTGAAAACATTATTGTGATACCTCAAATAACGAGATGGATTTTCACCTGCAGATTTTTAACTTGCAGCTCTCTTCCGCATTTTCTGGCCACTATTTAGCACTCCATGGTTGGCAGAACAAAAGAATACTGTCTCCAGGCAAAGAGGCTGAAAAAAATCTAAATGATGGCTTCCCATAGGGCACTTAAATGGACATTTCATCTTCTCCTGACTTTAACCCACAGCCTCCCTAACAAAGCCGGTAAACAGCACACAGCACTGGAGAACCATCTGTGATAAAACATGAAGTTCAATTTATTCAATTGTGACTACAGGGTCTAGTTTGTTTTCTCCACAATGCATTAAGTTTGGAATTTACTGGAAGTTGTCTTTGATGGTTAACCCCTCCTGGGACTTCAGCTATACAGTGGACATAGAGTACAGCAATGCTCATCTGGTTCTCAAGATTAGCAAAAACAGCTTCCCTGCTTTGTTGGAATCAGCATGATTTGTGGTTCAGAACTGACATTTGCATAACTAATTCTTGCACTAAGAAGCATATCCTGCATTTAAACCTCCTTTTGTATTCTCGTCTGCTCAGTGAAAGCTGCCATTACTTCACTTGAAACAGAGCTGAAACAGTATAAACACTTCAGCTTTATACAAATATTATTTTCCAACTTATGTGGTCTGAAAATAGACAGCAGTCATTCAAGCATAATACAGTTACTTCTGTGATATTTTTTCATGACAGGTGAGTCTCTGCGAAAGACGCTGTAATATTTAGAACATACATAACTGGGAACAAGTCTGACACAGAAAAACACAAATGTGCCTCCACTCTGCTACAGAACCTCGCCAGTACAAACCCATTCAATGGTATCTTCTAAGTAGCTTGAATGGAGTTTCTGAACCCATTGCACCTCTTCCTTCAGCCAGTTAAGAAAGCCTCTTTATAGTAACATGCTTCTCTCTACTCCTGTTCCCTCAGTAGTCACACTGCCTGTCTGCTTCAAAATATGATAGAGCTCTTAATTCTTCATAATAGCAGTGGGGAAGGCGAATCATTTGCCCTGATGGAGGCACATATTCCCTACAAAAGCTTAATTTATACTACAAAAGTAATGAGAAACATCCATCTTTAAGAGCCATTTACCCTGTTTTCAGGGGTCCATTTATTAAACTCCCAGTTTCCAACAGGGAAATTCAGAAGTCCACCCAGTATAGATGCAACAGAACTCATTTGCTAAAAATGTTATGGCTAAGCGATTTCTATTAGCTGTGAAGTATTCCACAGAGACACACCTTGGCACCTCAGTTTATCTGCAAGGCTACTGATTGTGCTCAATATCACATGCAAACTGAAAAGCCCATGAGATCATAAAAGAAATTGATCATATTCTTAGGGGACCAGTGCTACTTATTGGGAGGCATCACTTAGTCTTAAATGTCTGTCTTGGGAAATCTGCTTAATGCAAAGGCAATCTTGTCTGCCTTTTTAGGTGCATCCTCACTGGACAGGCTACAGGTGGGAGGAAGGCAGAGAAGTTTTGAAGTCTATGTCTCAGGTCAAGGGACTGCATCTTTTGCTAAACTTCTGGGCAGTAGAACACACTAGGATTCATAGTACAGGCAGGGAGGCAAATTTCAAAAGTATTAGGAGCTTCCTACTATATACATTGCCAAACCCTGCCATCCTTCCCATGGTGAATTGCAGTTGTGGTGCTTGTGATGGACAGAGTTGGTGGGCACGTGGGTACAGCTCTTATTTTTCCCTGAGAATGACAACTGTTGTGCTGGCTCTTCACTGTGGCAGCAGAGCACTCTGTGCAGAAGGAGCCCTGCCCCTCAACTCCCACAGACCACTGCACCACCAAAGACACACAGAAATCAAAAATAGTAACATACTTGCTTGGCCAAACACAACTGACAGTCCCACAGGGCTTTACTCTTATTTAGTATAAGGCCTGATCATGCCTAACTTTCTGAATGTCTACAAGTAACCAAGTGATGGCCTGGCACACACACACCATCACATGAGTCTATTGCAATAAGTTAAGGGGGTGCAGGTTTTAAAGTTTTCATGTGCATTGTCAACTCCTGTTAAAGCTGATTTACCTCAGTACAGGTTTTATTAGGAACAAGTTTAGTCAGACTCAAAATTGAGAATTACCACACGTAAAGCTGTTGTGGTTTATTCAATTACTTTAAAATCAGCTATAAGCTCAAGAGGTCTGAATTCTGTATGTGAAAACAGCTTTTGTGTTACTTGGTTATCTACCTGCAGCATTTTCAGCAGTAATAAGGAAGGCTGGATAGACAGCAGAAAATAATCTCTTCCAAATGCAAAATGGAAATTATTTAAAGACTGTTCTCTACACTGGCAGCATAGAGAAAATCAGGTGGCAAAAAGCCAAATTTTTCTGCTGAAACTACAGTTAGCTCTCACTAAAGTTAACCCTTTCTATAGCTAAACTCTTGCCAAATGTATATCCTCTACTGTATTCAAAAGAGCACACTAAGATAACTAAAACATAGAAGAAACTGTGGAAATAATAACTAGAAGTTGCCGTGGCTTGCCAAGAGTTAATACAGGTGGGCAGATGCTTATTAATACTGTATATTCACTCAGGCCCTGGCAGGCACTTGCAAACCCTCTCTGGTCTCAGAGACAAACCTCCAGGAAAGGTTATGAAATATGTTACTTGGGGGAAGACTTTTGCTTGCTTTTTAAAGTAGTGAAAATGAAGCAGAGACATAAAGAATGTGACAAAACACACAAAACAGGAAATTCAAAGTTGCGTCTGACTCCCACAGGTTCCCTTTGATACAGCCAGGTTGCTTGCTGAATCAGAAAAAGTATCACTCCTGTATTTGCCATTTTATGCTTTTAATTCTCGTTTTTATTTGCTTTATTCGTATGCCCTAAAAACTACTGACACACACTTTCCTGACACGTTTAGAAGTCAGAAGGCCATACCCATCTTCCCTTTTGAAAGGCTCCTGCCACATGCAGTTTTACAGAGCCCCCATCAGATCCCTCCTTTGGGGATGCCACTGCAAACGTGCGCTCACATGGACATCTCTTCTGACTTTTTTTTTATGTTCCTTTCTGATGCCAGGAGATGGCATACTTTGAAAACAACAACTGTCTGCCTCATGGAGAATTCCTCCGACCATTTTCTGAAAAATGATAAATTTGTGTCTAAAGCATTGTGAACACAATAGATCTTCCCTTTTTTTCCTTTCTCTCTAGCGAGGCCATAGAGAAATACCAGCACAAAGAACTTTGCAAAGAACATCAGTCATGCTCCCCTGCTCGTTATTTGTTCAGATCCCTCACTGCACTTTCTCCTCCCTCCCAGAGGAATCAGACTGCACCTGACCACACCTCCCTCCCCCTGCAAAGGCCAGCCTGACCCAGAAGAGTTCTCCAGTCTAGACGTCTATCTGACAACACAAACACAATGAGGAATGTGGTATGAGGAGCAGCAACCCACAGCTGGGGTAAGGCAAAACTGCGTATTTCAGCTGCAGCAGCACTGCTGAGGGCAGAGAAAAGTCTCTGTGGATCTATGGCTGGAGCTACTTCAGGGGAAAGCTCAGGCTGCCCAGCATGCCAGGGACATGGGGGACCCGCTGTCTGCTGCCATCTCCAATCCACAGTCTGCTTTCAAATGTTACTTGCCCTGAGACAGGAGATGCCACAGCCCTTCCAGGAGACGAAACAGGAGCTCTGCAGTTAGTTTTTTCTGCCAGGCATCATCACTGCAAGGGCAGAAGGGATCTGCTTAGGATTCATCTGCATGGGTTATGACACTTTGGGGAGCACTCCAAGCATTGATGTTTCTTCCCAGACATGTCTGCAGAAGCACCTCAGGCCTCATAGTTGTTTAAACCCACTGTAAAAGTAGATTGGTGATTATTTGATTTTGAAGTATAGAAAAAGAAGTTTTGGTGTCTCAACATTTATAGAAGACATCTGAGAAGACAGGTACTACTCTCTGTGACTGTTTTCTGCAGAAGTACAGAGACCTAGCAAATGCCTCCTCTTCACAGGACGTTGAAAGTGTCAGACAAGAGGAAGGATATAAAAGGGACAGAGAGTATGTGAAGCACATACATATCCTCTGTCTAATGTGAAACATCTGAGTTTGCTGCAGTTCGGTAATGGGAACACAAAAAATAAAATTCAACCAGTCACCCCAATTCTGCTTTGTTTCAGTGGAAAAGTGTGATGAATCTTTACCTGAAACTGTCACTAGTCTGAGAAAACACTCTGTAAATCCAGACAAAAGTTTTCCTTTTGTTCTGAAACTTCTACTGAACTGCAACTTGTATCTCTGATTTCAAAGATCCTGATTCTGACTAAAATTCCTTTCTCTAAACTGGAATCAAGATCCTGTGGACCAACAAACAAAGCTTTAGTCAAACAATGCTAAACCCAAATAACGGATTTGGGATTTAAAAGAGGAAAAAAGTAAATTAAAAGCAATCTTAAAATATAACACAGTAAATGGAATGGGCTGCATCTGTTCAAATATCAGTTTAAGCACCACATTTACAAGTAGGAAATACTTCAGAATTATGAAACACAAGGGGCAGAAACAGCATGAGTAAGACATAAAAAGATTTTATGTAGAGTGGCATGGTTCGGAGCACACAAATAGCAGGTCTGCCATTCAGTGCTTTAATTTCACCTAGACAGAGATATTTGAACAGAAGTTCCTTGCTCTTTTTTCCATGCACAGCTCCATAGTGAGGCTCTGCACTGGCCCTTCACAAGTGCACCTTTTGTGTCAGCTGCTGGAGCGTGTTCCAGCCAGGAGTTAGGGGGTGCTTTGTGACTCCAACCAGAACCCACATTCTTTAAGCATGACTTCAACAACCTATACAGCCAGGATTGGAGCTGACAGAGCAAACTGGCTTTGGCCACAGCTCCTGAGGCCATCTCAAACAAGGATGAGGTCTGCCTGGCAAGAGCCTATGTCCTGTACAACAGAAAACTGTATGTGTGTACACTGGTTGCTGCTGAACCAAACCAGAATTTCCATGGTATTTTGTAACCCTCCAGTAAGTGTGGGGAGAAGCTGCGTGCACACAAAGACTCACAGCTGCCCAATCAAAATAAGCATTTAAATGGATTAAGCAGACAACTGTGCTTTCAAACTTGCAATCGTTGCACAGCTACATAAATCTGAGGGATTTATAAATATTTGTTTTTCCAGATAAAAGGAGGATATTAGTGGGTTTTTTTAAAGTGCATTCACTGCCACTATCTGTCCCTCTCAGCCATAAACAAACAAACAAGGAAACAAAACAAAAACAAGGATGTTATGCATGAAAAAAAATTGTAGCAACAATTTTAGACTTGGGGATTTTGGTTTAAGCTTAATATAAAAAGACAACTTACTAATGTAAGTAGCATGAAAGACCTGATTTTTTTTAGCTTTTTGAAGATCTCTGAACTCGAGGAGTATTTGAGAGATCTGGAATTTAAGTTAAGGCACGTCCTCTGACTAGAGGATGCTGTTATGGTACTAGTTTACAATATAATCTACAGATTCTGGTACGACAGAATTCTATGCAATTTCTTTCTCTAGACCTGAATATAATCCATCCTTCCTAGTCTATTTGAAAAACTGTTTCCAAATAAGAAGACTCATTTAACAAGTCCACATCTTTAACACACAAACACACACACACACACACACACACAGAGGCTCCTCTGTCAGCTACTGATGGGCAAACATGTTTATGCGGAAGCTCTGTTCAGAGCTCTTTTTTAGTGTGAGGAGCCATTTTCCTTCAGGAAAATGGTGTTTATGAACCATTCTGTCCTCACACAGCAAGTTTTGAATGACAGATTCAGGAAAACAGTATTAAAAAGAAATTACTCTCTTTCATAATCCATCAGCTCAGCTAAAACAGTAAATCAGAGGAAAGTCAGACAGAAATGTAATCCCCTAGGAGTAGAATCACTTTGAATAGATTTGAAGAAAAATACACATCCTTCTCAAATTCAGTAGCTTGGATGGCTATATTTGTCTCTGTCAAGTTACATGCAAAGGAGCAGAATAATAGAATTCAATACCCTGGGGATATGCTATCTTGATAGATGCATCTAACTTCCACAACTGTTAATGGGAATTATATACTGAGTATTGAGAAAAGGGTATATGCATAAAACTACGCACGTCTAATGATATTCAACCTCCAGAAAACTTTCTTTTTCTGACTTCTGTTGCAAAAATCCTACTACTGTGGCATGCTGTGAGTTATCAGATTACTTGGTAAAGAAGTACCTCTCTCAACAAAGCAGCATCTCCTTTGTCTGTCAAAGGTAAATTTGCTAACATATCCACTGGGTATCAGCTGTTCCTTTTCATGCACTTGCAAATGACTCCCTCCAGTTACCTTTGAGACTGTGAATCACTGGCTGGCAATACCACCCTGCTGAAATAAGGGACCGAATAATCAGCTCCTTCATTTCTATTTGAGGTTGAAATTTTACTGGGCTTAAAGGAAAATAAAAGCCATGAGTGAAACCTGACCATTCTGAAATAAATAGGTGTTTCACCCTTAAATACCTCTCTTGAAGCTTCACTGAAAGGTCTTTACTTTCACCATTATTTCTAAATCACATGGAAAGAATTCATTGACTATACTGTAAAAGTGAGTATTTTAAGGCACTTGCATCTCTATGAGTGCATGGTCCACTCACATTAAAAAAAAAAACAAAACAAACAAAACAACTGTGGACACTAAAAGACCTGCATGTAGGAATACAACACTTCTTGTTCCATACAGCAACACATTACTCACTGCCTGCAGCAGCCAGCCCACAGCGGGGCTTGCATTACAATGTAAGGGGAGGACATTCCCACATGACGGTGGTGCTCAGCAGGAAGGGACTTGACAGTCCAAAATGTTTAGTCTACCTGCCTGAAGATGTGTGAGGGACTGCAGGCTCTTACGCTTCATTTATGATGAGGCAGAATATAATTGTAAATTTGAAATGTACACATTGAGTTGGATTTCCAGGGTTTTCCCCTCCTAGCTGCTTTAGGTAATAGTTGTTACTCTAAATCCACTATTTCAGTCCTCCAGCAATACCTTCAGTCATTCTTAAGACTATAACCTTTCTCCAGGACTCCTAGACAGCATATACACTTGCAAGCTTGTTAAAAAGAAACGTTGCAAAGAAAAAGATTAATTTAAATCTCTACAAAACAATTCCTTCTATGGAAGAGAAAGCTGGGAAGAGATAGGACAGGAGCACAAGAGCAAGTGTATCAAGCAGCACCTCAGAACCCACCCCTGCCTCTCAATTTTCATCTGAATACCTCAAACGTCATCCAATTACTTCTACCGGTTTTTTGCCTAACTGAGAACTGTGAACAGCAAAATATGATGACACTTGATAAATTTTTAAATGGTGAAGTTAATTTCTAGCACAGCATAACGTTCCTCTGCTACTACATAATGTTCCTGCTACTGCAAGACAGAAGACGTTTACCATCACATATATCAGTTAAATTTAATAGGATAAGATGTTCAGCAGATGCTGTGATTTCTGAGTGTTGCTATGTCAAATTATCCTCACTGATGTTTAATATTTTAGAGTCATCAAATGTTCCTGGATATTGGTCATCATCATCCTTCACCTGGAGGGCATTTATTCAACTGTAGAAATCAGTAAGAATCTGCATGATGTCTAATGGCTTCTACGAAATGCCTTGATTTTTTTAACCAAATGCCAAGTGGATTGATAATTATGTCATGAAAATACTATTTCAGCAACTGTCATTGGGGAGGCTGTGCATAACATGGTCATAGCAGCCGAACCACTCAGCATCCCTTTAAACACCACCAGCCAGTTAAAAGCTTTGTTATGGTTTCTGGTGTAACTGTTCGGTGACATGGGCAGCTCATTCTCTAAAGCTGTCACTTTGGCATTTCTCATAAATACTGCACTCATAACGCAGTATGTTTTTAAAAGTGTTCTCATAAGGCAAAACAATTCCAAGCTTTCCCAACACAGTAATAGCTTAGACTACATCAGAGGAAAATGTTCCATGGAAATAGAGACATTTTTTTAATTCCTTGGATGTAAAATTTTATAACTCATGCATATTTGAAATATCCCTGTACAACATAGTTAGCAGAGTAGTTTAACTGTTTTGTTACTTCTGGAGATGCTAGTCCTAATTGTGAGGGGGATGTGAGTGATACCACCCTGGTGGTAGAAACCTGCTGCATCACAGATTTAAAGGTCGCGGAAGCCCAATGACTCTATGGATGGTATTCTCAGCCTGACCCTCTGAAAGTGAAGCCATTCCACTCAGCTGGTTTTGCAAAGCCCTAACTTATCTGGGTGTGTGCTTAACAAGCCAAACCCCATCTTAATTTAGAGATTCACACTGGAAAGTCCATCACATCCCTTGGCAGTACTCTAATAATGAAAGTATCCTGCTTGCTAAAAATGCACACCTTGTGTCTGGGGAGGTTGCATTCACCTACAGTGCTCATTTGTCAGAATGGATGCTTTTTCATCTTTCATAATATCTTCCTCCATGGAGTCTAAAATATCAAGTTAGCATGGCTTAACACCTTATTTTCCACCAACTAACTGTGGCAATCTTCCACGTGAGCTCTGCTACCTGCAGCTAAGCATTCTGGCAGAGCAGATTTAGGTAGGTTGCACTACCTTACCTTTGCCTTGAGGAAAATGATCCCAGTTAGTGGTGTTTATGTTAGTGTGGTATCTTAACAAGGCACATTAAAGTGCCTGCATATCTGACCAAAACCATATCCAGCCAGAGAACAGCAGCTGTAGGTACTATTCCTAATTCTTTTGTTCTTCCTACACCCAAAAACACAGCAGTTCATCATTTGGAAAAAGCAGGAAATCATTAACATTAAACTCTTACCTCAAAATGCAAAAAAGACAGCATGGTTCCCTAAACAAACTGTACCTCCTTCTTCCTTGCCCACTGCAGGCGAAGGACAATAGAGTGGAAATTGATGCCCTGGTAAAAGCAAACTTCAACTTGTTTTCAAAAGCACAAAATGGAAACTTAAATCAAAATCTGCCTTTTTAAGGGAAAAGTGATTGTATGGGTAGTCTAACTACTCATGCTAAGCAACAGCTTGGAAAAGCAGGTGTCAGTGTTTTCTATTTCTAGGTATGTGGTAAATGTGCCTTGTCATTAGCTTTCAAGGATAAGATACTTCAAATAATTAGTGGTTTGCTTCTAGCATTTGCTACCCACCTTCACCCATGAGAAGGCCAATAAGTTTCTGACTTCAAACCACCAGTAGGTACATGCCTGATAAACATACTATAAGCCACCAGAACAAAAAAGTCTAGTTTGGGAACGTGTAAATTGGCTGAACCATGAGTAATATATATGTGGACAACTGAGGGAAAAGTTAGGCCTTCAGTGGTCAAACAGAAGCAAGTTAACAATGCTTCCATGTGCCTCACCAAGCTCCTGGCAAACAGCCTCTTAACCTGAGAAAAACAGAGAAAAAAAAAGTGCTAACATCTTATTGAACTTGACAGGGTGTTTGAGATTGTTGAGAATTTCTGGATGCCCTAGAGGCTTTAATCCAGAATTTCCATAGAGAAGGAACAGTGGTTATGATTCTCCTTGAACCTCAGTTTCCCAATCACAATAGACAAGTGTTGAAACAATCTCTGTGTATTTCCCACAAGTTCTATAATTGTCTATAGAAACTGTAATTAACACATCATTGCACTATTTTTTGCCACATGTTAAGCAACACAAGTTGAAAATGTGGAAATACTAATATAAATTATTGTACTGAAGTTTAATGGTGGCATCAAAAATACAATGGATGAAATAATGGGAAGCTGGAAATCTGTGTTTGGGCCTCCAAAGACTTAGAGCCCTCTCATTTCCTAGCTCACTGCTTTAACCATAGGCCAAGATGCAAAAGTTGTTTTTAGCTGTAAGTCATCAACAAATCTTGTCTCCTTCTCTCATGTAAAACAAGGAGCATCTAATCCCTTCCAGTCTGTATAGGAGGAGCTTCCATGCCTAATACAGATACTTTGAAAACTTTTTAGGATCAAGTGCATATTTTCTTAAATAACTAAACAGGATATGCCTGAGTCTTCATTCTGGACCCCAGTTCCTGAATACTGGTGATTTAGCTGGAAACACATTTTTATTTTTCTTCATAAACATTAAAATCAGGGGACATATACATACAAGAATCCTTAGGTTGCTTCTTGCACTAATAAATACTCATCACACCAGTGTGGCCTCTGGGAAAAATGAAACAGCAAAGCCCCCAGCCAGACAGAAACCATAAGGCAAAAGTATAAAATATGAGAAGTAAGGCGTTTGTGAGCAAGAAGCTGATGGAGAAAGAAAAAACCCCCAAAAATAAAGAAACACATTTTGGTTGTATTTTCTTTTCCAGAACAGTTTACCAATCTCTTCCTGCTGAATGTTTTCTATACATATGATCCAGAGGAAAGAGAGAGCAGATATGGCTTTAGTTACAACCAGACAGTGTGGCATTCCTGTTTACATGCCAACTTGGGTTACGATCGCTCTGAAAGCCTTGTGGCCTGGCACTGTACTTACCAGATGAGAACACTACAAATGCAATAAAAGGATCAGCTTCCCAGATTTTTGACTTAAGGCATTCCCTTGTGGTAAAGTTGGGTGAGGAAATGGAAGAATAGACTGAGAGGAAGAAGGGAAATTCAATAGCCCAGAAGCATGTATTGCTGACCTAGTTACTTTGTGAAGGCTTAAATAAAGAAGCTTACGAAGTCATGACTGTTACATGGTCCCCTCTGATCTTTTCATGAGGATGAGAAATGGTTGTTTCCAGTTTAAAAAGGAAAAAAGATTCTGTATGTAAAGTGTCTCTTTGTTGTGCTGTGAACTCCCTGGAGAAAATATCAGTCACCCTGCAGGGGCTGGAATAATGAAGGAATCCATCAGGGAACAGGCTTTCTTCTCCTGTGACATGCTTTGCGGGACCACCCACACACATGTCAACCCTTTCTCTGCAAAGTGCTGCCTCTAAAGCCTTCTCCTGTCTCAGCCAGCAAGGATCCTTCATCCCAGAGCCCCTCATTGATGGAGTTTAGATACACTCAGGCTGAGGAGTGACATGACCATGGGTCTCCCACTTTCAGGGCAAAAGCCCTAACCACTGTAGGAAAAGGAGGCAAGGCAACCGTGAAAATTGGTAATAGGAGCTGTGGCGAGGTAGAAGGTACACAGCAGGGCAGCTGGCAACTGCCACAGCACAGTCACTGCAGAATCACTGATCTCCTTGTATGCCAGAGACAAATGAGAAGGGCAATTGTTGCATGCTGGTGGGCAGAACTGGTCAAAGGGAATAAAAGGTCAACCACCACCTGCAAATGACAGCTCTTCTCCTAAAGTCTCCATTGGTTCCTGACTGCAGATTGACAAACTTGTTCAATATTTTTCAAAATGTAATTAAATGCTTCCCATTAGTGAAAAACACAAAAATTTACTCTTTACCCCCTGCACCCTTTCTCTAAGTTTCTCAAGAAGAATGGAAAACTCTGAAATCACCACCCAGTCACATTAAAGGAAAGCTTAAGATATCTACAGACCTGAGAGTGGAGCATCCCAAGCGGAGCCTGAATTTGCACAGTGGATACTCACTGCATAATGAAGGAATATTTTCAGAGATTAGACAGGTGGAGGCAAAAACTGGGAAAGGAAAAAGACGTAGTTACATCTATCCTATTTCCCCAAGCATGCACTTGAGTGGCCACTTGGTGAAGTCGTTCACACTGCTGGCCGCAGCACTTGAAGGTATGCTGAGTCCTGATGTAACTATGACTCCACATTGGCTCCAGCCACAGAGTTCCTAAAGCATATGGAAGTTGGTCAGGACAGCCAGGTAATGTTAAAATCAGGAGGGCAGCCAAAATGGGAAGAAGTTTAATCTTCCTTTGAGCACTAAGACCTTTCCTAAATTGCTGTTGAAGCTGTGCTATCCAAACCACTGATGTACTGCAACTTCATATAACAAGTTTTTAGCAGTATCTAAGCTACTAATGAGGCTCAGGGATCAGACTAGATCAGTATCTCAAGACACACAAGAATCCTGGATAGGTGCTTCTGCTTTCTTCCCTGAAAATAACCAGAAGAGATAACCCACTACTAATCATCTGTGGTCTGCTTCAAAGTTCGGCCCCTTGTACAGCAACACTAAAGATGTGATTATATTAGTTAGTGAGATGAAATCTACAAAATTGCCACTTTATCATCCAAAAGCCCCAGGCACCATCAAACCATGCCAAGAGGTGACGTATAGGCATGATGAACTTAACCCAATTCTGGGCTGCAGAATCCTTAGCAGGATTAAAACTGGAGGGAGGTGGCTCACCTGCATCTCACATCTGAAATATTTAGACCCAGGAGAAATACAGGTCAACACTTGATAAATCTAACTGAATCCCCTTTTCTTTCTAATTCAATAAAATGAGTACCAGCTCACTTATGATCCTTCTGGGTAAAATGTTAAACAAAATTAAAAACCACATTCACATTCTGAGGAGGCATTTGTCCTTTAGTCCTCATATCCCATTCTCCACCTTTCTTTGTTATTAATTACACCAGCAGCAGAAGCTTATCAGTGATGAGGGAGCTTCTGTGTTCATACATCTTAGGAAATGCACACAAATGTTCTCAAAGGAAAGGCTTGGTCTTGATGAGAAACCATCCTTCTTATATATTTATCTTTCTTTGGGACTACCAACCCAAAGTAGTTCTTCTGCATTCTCCCAAATTCCCCTACCATGACTCTACCAAGGCAAAAATTCTTGATGATACCTTACAAGGAGATCAGAAGTATTCTCTTTCCCTTGACTGCCTGAAATCTCCCGTTCCTAATGTTCTGAGGACTTCAAAAAACTGCAGTCAAATTACTCTTTAGCTCCAAGAAAGAGAACCAGATCGCTCTGGCTCCTGTAAGACTGATACGACAAAAGCCCCCTCGAGGGAATTACAGCCTCATAACATACAGTTGCCTATTATTTATTCTGTGGCCAGATTCTGCCAGCTGGTATAAATCAGGGCAGGTTCCTTGCCTTCAATGGAGGAAGCTGATTTATGCCAGCTGACAGTCTGGCTGCACGCGTTCCACTTGCACAATGCTAGTTTTTAAAGAGACCTGTTAAAGTGCCCCAGGCACATAAGAACCACACTTGAGTCTTCACTTGGAAAATGTTGCTCCAAGGAACAGAACTGTGAGACCCTCCTGCTGCTCTCTGGGTGTACTGTTCAGATTCACTTGCTTTCTTAACAGAAGGAAGTCTCTAAGCCCTGACAGAGCCACCACAACCTTAGGAACAAATATGGATTTTCTAATGTCCCCTGCATGGACCTTTTTCTTTTTTTTTTTAACTGAGCTTTCATGCTGCATTCAACAAAGCCTGCGGGAACACCAATGCAATGTTTTGGAGGAACTGATCAGCTGCACAGAGGGCAGAGCTGACCTTTCAAAACTCATGTTTCTGGTAACTATAAACACACTGTAAAGAATGTGGTGTGACTTGCAAATCACTGGCTGAGTGCACAGCTTTGGCTGCTTGGTAAATCTTTCTCTTCTACCTTAAAACCTCAGGTATCTACTCACTGAACAGGCAACAGCTCATTTGAGAGTGTGGGTTGAAGTCCTTGGGTACAAACAGAAGACAGTAGGAAGCAAGACAGCTCTCTAATACCTCTGGTTTCAGACTGCCACTGGAAAGGCACAGTGCTAATCCCAGGTGTCACTGTAGGGATGTAAGTGCTAGGTTGTAAACTGAAGGATGCTTTAAGTGTGAGGAAGCAGACTCTTCTATCTGTTCCTGGAATCTATTCATTTCAGTCAAAATTTTGCCAAAATACTACTCTGGGTGAGCGGAGAACTAGAATCCTGGAATGAGGCTAACAGGACTGTTAATAACCAAAATTGTGGTTCCTTTGCATGACAGAAATTTCTGAATACAGATTGTTATTATGCTGTGAAACAAATTCTAGAAGACACCAGCCATTCAGAGCACTGCCATTCTCACCCAACAAGGAGTAAATGAACACATGGCTACAGGTCAACCTTAAAAGTGCTGTCAGGAGAAGTATTTTCCTGCCTCACAAAGTGCTTCACCATTTCATACATTTTCATATTCACAACAGAGTGAAACCAATATTATTTGAGGTGGTAGCTATGGGGATGTCTGTATTTGCATGCCCAGTGGGTGTGTGACAACCCTCCAATATCCTGGGGAGAGTGGATAGGGGGAGCTGCAGTTTCAAATGTGCATTCTATGAGTCAGGCCATGCACTTTATCCCACCTTTCTTCCACTGAACAGTGTTTATTCTGATTATTGATTAATGATTATTTATCTATCTTTCTATATCAGAAATTCCACTGTAGACTATGGAAGGAAAAAAAAAAAAAAAAAGAAATGTTTCCTGATGAAAGTTTAATGGAAACTGGTACATTTCCACAAATTGTTTCAGTTTTGACAAATCAGCATTTTCCCATGAAAAACAGTGTAAAAAACTCTCAACCAGCTCTAATTCTAACCAGATTAACTCAGGGATGAATGCCAGCAGGAAGTTCTTGCTAAATACCAGTTGTTTGAGCAAAGGAAAACTACTTCTTCCCGAGACGATCTTCCCAGAGGTGAAAAACTCATATAAAGAAAAGGACAGGTAGTTCCAGCTGTAACAACTACAATGGCATTCACAGCAAGAGAAAGAGCAAGGAAATGGCATATTTAAAAAAATACGCACAAACATGGACAAATAAGCAACTAGTATTTCCCCTGACACTGCTAATGTTATTGTTTCTTAAAATCTAGAACAGTTGCTAAAACATTGCAGCAATACAAAGAAGCTGACATTAGCCCATATGAACTGCTGGGCAGAGCCCTTAATACATGCTTCAATCTAAATTCTTCTTAAATCCCTAGAAGCTAATGGACACATACAAATGATGAGCATGCTGTCAACAGGAAAAAACAGAATTAAGCAATTCCTGGTGAGATTTGTTAGTTCTAACTACTCCTCTGGATGAGATTCCATCAGTGGATGGCGTTTGAAGCAATTTGCTCTCCTTACATATCTTACCCTAAACATCTGTACACAACTAAAACTGTGTTCTTTCAGGCAATAGGATATAAGATGTTGTACTCAACAAATGCCAGCGCTGGTGCTCTGTTTTTATGCCAGAATGTAGGCATAATATAAAAAACAACTGTTGACAACTTAGCTGAGTCACTGAGAACCCAATTCCGCAAATGCTTAGTGTCAGCTCATTGCTTACAGTGGCACTTGCCCTGTCCCAGTGTGTATGCCCACTCCTTGCTGTAAAAGCAATCTATCCCTTGTAGTAAGAAGCTTTTCCACTGTTCTTTAATACAGCACCTGTCAGTGAAGTTAAACTTCAAAAGAACTTTGTCCGTCAAACCCAAGACATATTATTTCTGATTTATTTTAGTCTATTTTAACCTTCCAGTATAAGAGTTCATAGGAAAGTACAGGTATTTTTTCATCATCTTTCATTTTATTCTTGAAACCATTTTATAAGGGTTTAAAATCCACTTCTCATTAACCTGTTGGAAAAAAAAAAAAAAAGAAGAAACAAAAGCCCCTCTAACATAATAAAAATTTTAAAAAATTAAAAAAAATATATATTAAGGCTAAAGACCTATTAAGTAACTCAAAATCTCAGCACTAACTCTCTTAGACTAGGATTCAGCCAACTTTCTTTTTCATATCAGGACAGGCTGTCCACTACTTTGTGCTGGGAATCCCTTGCACTGTCCAACATCTTCACAGACTGGTTGATATCTCGGTCAATTTTACTGAGTTTGCAATGCTCTGGCAATACAAACTATCTAATGTCTCTGGGATGTGCCTACCTGGGAATTTCCCCCGAGTCAACAGGCTCCTCTGTGGCAAAGGAGATGATGGTGTGATCTCCCACCTGCCTCAAGAAACCCTTTCATTCCCTCTGTCAGGTGCCAGAAGGGCTGTGGGAACCACAGGTAAATCAGGACTGCAGCAGGCCATGTCCCTCCTGCTGATCCCAGGACCACAGAGGTGGCTGGAAGCCCTGCCTTTCCCTGTGCCACCAAGGCTCAGCTGTAGCCATTCCAGCCTGTGTGCAGACTGCATGGACCACTTCCATCAGAATCTGTCTCACTGCACTAGTGAGCTTGTTTCGCACCTAGCTGATACAAGTGCACCCTACTATGCAAGGTCCAAGAGTAACAGATTGGGCCCAACCGGTTGGTTTTGCTCATTTTGGCCATACTGAAAGTAAGGCACAGCTCTTCTGAGGTCAGAGAAGTGCCAGTGAATGCTAGCAAAGTGCATGTAGCACATACTTGCATTATTGAGAAAAGAGTTCCTACACCACAAATGCAAAAAATATCAAAATGCCACATTAAAAATATCTTGCAGAGGAAATACAAGCATTGGAAACTCCAACAACTGCTGCTACAGCAACTGTGCTCTTTTTATTTTCTCACCTCAAAAGTGCAAATGCTTTCTAAAAGCCTTTGAAAAAAACAAACCTGCAAAAACCCCCACAAACCAAACCACAAGGAATTTTCCTTCTGATAAGAGCCTGACACCATATTTGCTCCTATGTTCGGAGTTAACTTTGTTACAATGATAACTTTTATCAGGCACCATTATAGGATGTTCCACCTTTGAAATGGTAACAATTAATCCCAGAAAGTAGCATTTCATTTTGAAGCAATGTTGTTTGACTAAAAATAGGTGGTATAATAGTAAGTGTTTATAGAATATGAGTGAAAAAATACTATGAATATGAAAAACTCTGAATTACTCCATTGCCCTTTTCTTTGAAATTACTTTTGAACCGAACCTGCTATAACTCTGTGTCACTCTACTAATGCTGATGGGACTATATTCATTTGCAGCAGCTTAAGATCTGGCTCATAATTTTTTAATAGAAACCGTTCTGATATGGATTTCACCACCTAAGTATTAGAGAAGCACATTAATGCCAAGGAACTAACAATAGCAAGTAAACAATAGTGTTTTTCAAAGTCTTAGGTATAAAAGCCTCACAACTCAAGGATATCCCATAAATTGAAGAAAATGCAATAATATCTCTGATATATCCCTACTTCCCTTCTGAAATACCTGGAAAATTGCCAGTTTTAATGGGGGGCAGGAATGCATTTTAGACCCAATCATGTTACAAACATGTTCCATCATGTTACAAGATGTTTGCAATCCTACTTCCCTTTTGCAAATATCTGAAGCTCTAAATTTGATTTTCATACTATAAAATCAACTAACTCTGATATGGCTTTCAAAAAAAATAGACAATAATGCAAATAGAGTTTGACTGAATGGAGAAATTAAGTTCTGATGTTCAGAGATTAACAACTATTACATGGATGATTCCAATGAATCAACTTCTGATTATGATAACCTAAAGATAAACTACAAATTCATATTCACTTGAACACACTAGCATCAATTTCTTATGTGGGCAACTGCTGGTTTGCACTGACATTAATTGATTAAATGCTCAATAAATAATTCAAAATCATTCAAAAAAATCACACATTGCCCCTTTACTCTATGCAAAAAAACTTCAATTACTTGTGTGTAGTACTGGACATAAGAGTATCTTTTTCAAATGAGTTAATGCCTATTGAACCTATTCATGACTTTGTGGGTTTGTCCAAAATCTTTATGGGAATGTGTCATTTTTGTCTAGTATTTTGCTGTGAAGAATGTTAAAATGAGATTTTAGCTGGAGCTTTATTAACCAGCCATCTAGTTAGTTAACAGGCATACCTGGGAACTGAGCTCTTCTGAGACTGATAGATCTCCTTTTTTCAGCCTCACTATACTACCGAGTTATTACAAAATAAGATTTTTTTTTTCCTGTTTTGTTTTCCCCCAAGCATTTGGCAGCACTAGTTTTCATTCTGATGCCAACACCAAAACATCACACTTTACGCGCCACAGAACTGTTGCTTTCTGATCAACTCTTCCTCTCATAATAGAATCCTACAGCGATTATCAAAACAACTTTTAGAGCTACGGGATAGATTATCTGACAACAGGTCTACTCAGTTTTGGTTATTGTAGGGTGTAGATGAAGATAAGTATGAAAAATGCTGGAATTGTAACCAGCTTATGTTCTTTTTCCTCACTGGACCTATGACAAGAAAGAACAAACTCTTGAGGCTTAAATTTAATATAATTTTGAGCTGTGGGACACCATAGTGTCTTATTCTTACACTGTTTTTTTCTTCTGCCCTAAGCTTTCATGAGTAACTTTGCAGGTATGCAAAACCTGTTGACTTTGACAGGGCTGTTAATGAAGCATGAACTTATTCAAAACTGCACATAGCTAAAGGCAGTATGTTATGTTTCAGCCAAAATTTGGGATCACTACTGAACATGAATGGACCAGACCAGAGAATCAAGAGGGCCCAGAGCAAAGTTTGTAGAAGCCCAGTTGTCTACACACTTTACCTGAAGACTAAAACTAGATGTCCTATGACAAGACATCTTAGAAATCGACTTAATTCTTCACAAGTGTTTCAGATGCAGTTTGCTGCAATCTGCTGTTCTCTTTTTAGGTTCACCACTTGTGCTGCAACATGATTTAAGGCCTAACCTTGATATTACAGATGGTAATTCACAGATGTGGGTAACTACTGGTAGGACAGAGATGAAAAGCTCCTCAGGGCATGAATCTTGTTTTTGCAGCAGAACTTTAGGCTCACAGTATATTATAAATTATGATATGAAGAATACTGCAAGCCACAGACCCCAAAAACCTATCTGAGGATGTCTTGGTAAAAGCAGGGTAAGGATTACAAAGCATCACTTTTAAAGTGAGTCAAACAACATGAGCAGTCGGTGCTAGACGAATAAGTGCTTTTCAGTCCAACTGCTCACAGCCGCGGCTAAACTCAACTCTTGGCAGAAACCCACACGAAACCCGAGTTTTGGTAAGCGAGCGCAGACCCCCGCAGCAGCGGGCTCTGTGGCCACGCACAGGCCCTCGCTGTGAGAGCCACCCGAGGCACCTTCCAGCCCTGTGGCCGCGGCTGTGCAGGGACAGCCGGTGCCCAGCCCGAGCGCGCTGCGAAGCGGCCGCGGGCTCCCCGGCCCGTCCCGGCCGGCACCAGGTGCGGGAGCCGCCGCATCAGCTGCGGGCAGGGCCTGCAGCCGTTCCCCCGGCCACCGCAGGCAACCCCCCTGATGCCCTCTCCGAGCTCCTCCGGCCCGAGCAGACCTGCTGATTTCCTGCCAAATCCGCTCCTTTCTCCCTCCTCTTCCCTCCACGGACAGACCTCAGCTTTGGCCGCGAAACCCCGCGACTCCCAGTCCTTTCTTCCCCGCTTACTCTCCCGCAGGGCCATCAACAAACACGCTCACCCCTCCCGAAATGCTTCCAGCCTCAAAACTTTCTTAGCAACAGTGTTCCCTCCCGCCTCCCGCGGCGGACGCCTGTCCCTCGCCGCCTGCCCCCTGCCCTCCCGCCCCGCTCCGCCGCTGCCTCCGGCCCC
>VZTR01002267.1:0-29044 GCA_013400775.1 Chaetops frenatus | reverse complement strand
CCGCTCCGCTGCTCCGCTGCTCGGGACCGCGGGTGACTCACTGAAACTTCACTTCGCCGCTGCAGGGGAAACAGGAAATCTTAAACTTCGCAAACAGCTGGGCAGGACTTTCTTACTCTTACAGTAGTTCCTTCTCCCCCTTCCCACAGTCACCCCCTCCTCTGCTCTCGCCCTTTTTCTTTCCCCCTTTTTTTTTTTTTTTTTTTTTTTTTTTTNTTTCCTTTTAACATGAAACCTCACCCAGTTTGGTGTCAATCATCTGCCAGAGGCCAACCCCTCTCAGGTCTGGCTCTCCCACCACAAGCGCGCCGGGGCCAGCCCCGACGTGCAGCCCGGATCCCTGCGCCTGCCTCCCTCCGAGGCGGGGACCGGGCACAGCCACCCGCCCGCAGCTGCACCGGCGCTTGCGAGGAGGCTCAAGGTCGACAGGAAACCGCCAGCTCGGAGGGCTCCTTCCCCCTGCAAGTTGAAAAGGACCCAGTCGTGTCATTTGGGACATGGAGACTTTGCAGAGTTTCTCCTCGCATCCATATCCCTGACCTTACCAATGCTGCTGCAGCCTGTTTCCTCCTCTGCAGAACTGGTATGGGAAGGAAGGACGTAACTCCCAGATGAACTAAATCGGGGGCAGGGGAGGTTGAGATCAGGGTAATAGCAGGAAATGTTCGCACAGAGTGGCTGGGCACTCAGCTTGCAGATGTTGAAGCTGAATGGAACAACTTGTCACCTGCTTCTTATTTTGCTCCCAAATAGGCTAGTTCTGCACTACTTGATCTCAAATGCTGTGTATGTTGCACAAATGAAGTTTATCTCCATCCCTCTCCAAAGGAACTTCTCCCAGAGGTTTTGCTTTCTCTGCAAGAGGGAAGTTGCACCTAGGATTCAGGGAGTAGGACCACACCGGTGCTGCCAGCTTTGCATGGCCCAGTCAGACACTATAAGACCCATTCAACTTTGCACCTGAATAAGGCTTGAGCGGTCTGCCGCTATAAATCCAACCACTGCATAGCCAGCAGTTGTATTGAGACCCATTTTCAGCTCACGGTCTTCCTTCCTCTCTGAGTTAGATGGCTGGGCACTGATTGAATGGTAAAGTCGTCCACATGGGGATAATTTGAGGGTTATTGTTCGAATGTTCGTGATTTGCTTTTGTCTCTGTTACAACACTAGTTAGAGATACAGATCTGGGTTTTTCAGAAAGAGGGCTAAACCCTCAGGGGGAATATTTCATTGTGCTCTGAATGTCCCAGATCACGTCTGTTTGAATTTGGAACTGTTTGCATAAAGAATTTAATTGGCCTATAACAGACATTAAAAAAAAATCATTGTGATTTTATGTAAGTTTAGTTTTAAATGCTCCCTAAATGCATATTTTCACCATGAAGTCTCAGTTTATGGTGCAAAGTCTCATAAACCTCCCCAAGAGCATTTTCCTCTCTCTCATCCCCTTTCAACATAGTCAAGATTCACTCAAACAGGTGGCAGTTGCCACCTTCCAGAGGTAAGAAAAGTGGCAGAGTACCCTTTGAGCACAGACTGCTCTTATCAGTTCCTGTGCGCTAGCTCTGTGCTAGAAGGTGACTGTGCTTTCAGTATCCACTTAAACAAAAGCGTTTCTCAACCCCCACAAGTATATACTATGTGCTGTACACTGCTCTCTCCTTGGAGCTGTCAAGTTGCAGGTGCCAAAGAGTCGCTGTTTGCTTAGAAAGTTGGCTGTGTGCGCTAAACTCTCCTTTTAGTTTTTGGTCACTATCTTCCAACATGAAAAAGAAGTTTAAAAGCCAATAAATACAGATTTGGTGTTACTATCCAAGCCTGTCATGATCCAGGTGTGACTTGGCAGTCCTGATGCTGCCTCACTTGCGTCTCTCTCCTTCATGTGACTGCCATTGCTTTTCTCCCACATTGGCATATTCTTCCCAGTCTCTCTTGTCCTGGCAGTAGGTGAGGGGCTTACAGGAGATGGAGGTTTTGGGAAGGGCTCTACCCAGGTTTCTAATAGTCTCAAATCCTTGGGTGCAGCCTGGCATCACCACCCCTTCTCTTATGAGGCACCCGTTACCCAATAGGTGAGGAATTACTACAGGTGGATTTCAGGAATTTGATATTTCCATGTAAGTACTGCCTTTTTTTTCACAGATACATCGTGAGTGAGGATTGTGCTACAGCTGTGCTTTGGACATTCAGAGAACCCATGAGAGTGACAGGTGTTATTAGAAATTTTTGTGTGGAATGCAAATCATACCGGGATATCCTCAAGGGAAGAGTAGTATCTTTGTCACCAATTACCCATGTGGAAGTTAAATTAAAGCCAAATTTGGTTTACAGATTTATCCGAGACAGACTTATTAGCCAAACCTCATATTTTGCCTTTTTTAGTACTATAAAACTGTTAGGGCCCAAGTGCAGCTTAATCAGGATTCCCTGGACAACGAAAATGTATTAAACAAGACTAAGTTGATAATTTCTTTCCATTTCCTTGTCCATAGTTTCCAGTTCCTTGTTTTCAGATAGCAGTTTCTTCTAGATAGAAGCTGTGAGTATTTATCCTCAGCCTGTCTGAGGTAGAGAAAGAGCCCCCTTCAAAGGGATGGAGATTAAAGGTGTAAATAATAGACTCCAGCCTGACAGGGTAAGAGAAAACAGTTATTTTCAGTTCCTCACTTAGAAAGGCAAAATATTAAAGCACTGAATATCATGTTTTCTTTCTGAGCCTTAGAAATATATACCCAGAACACAAACAAGTTAGTACCCCTTGTATCTCAAGGCCTCCTGGTGCAGACACACTAACTGCTCCTTGCTGCAGGTTTTAAGTACAGCTTTTAAAACAGTCCATAAAGCTACCGAGTATAAATGATCTCTCTTTGTTATTCCGACTATTTTTTAGCTTTCAGTATCATATTTCTGTCAGAATCCCGTGTGAACTACAGCATTATCCTCATAGAAGAACACTTTCAAGCTTCTACAAAACATGCATTGTTACTAAGAACTGTTGTTTCACTGTACTTAGCATACACTCAAAACCATTCTGCTCACAGCCACAAACTGCTGATGTGCACAATAAAGCAATTATTTTGATTAGTTTATTAACTCCAATGTTGCTTTAATAAAGAATCCCAGAACAAGATAGTTCCCAGATGCACTGACTCAGAATTAAGTAAGGCCTATACAGTTGGCATTAACATAACATAATATTCATGCCTGTGTAGAGCTGATATATGTGGTGTAGGGACATGGGGACTTTGCAGAGTCCCCATGAGATATCTCACCTTATTATAGCTGCCTAAAAGTTAGCCTTGCAGTGAAGTTCCAGGAGATGGCTGAGACAACCCACCACCTTTCCTGCCCTCTAATGGAGCAGTCCTGTTTGTTTGACTGTGGTGGGATAGTCCCAGATCAGGTTCAAGAACCAAAGGATGGAGGACAAATGCTGGATGAACAGAACTGCCATTACAGTGGCAGCAGGCTATTAGATCACCCACATTCCCTTAGTCATCCAAGGAGGGAAAGGAGTCTAGATATTTTAAAAACCTTCTAGATACAATGAGTTGATGATTGGGAGCATAATTAGCCCAGACATCTACTTTTTAGGCATCTGATGTTAGATGACATGAATCCTAAAGAAAATGCTCTTTGAATTGTATACATCACATAAAGTAAGCTACAAGATGCTTTACCCACTGGCAATCATTTGAGTTACTGTGATTTTTGTTTGGAATGGCACAAGGCAACCAGATACACGGTATGCTGATATTGCCTTACTAAAACTATTAATGAAGTAACTGGAAAAGGTAGCCTGATCCAAGTAAAAATACTGATGACTCTGAACAAGTTTTGTCATAACTACTTTCAAAATAAAAATAGGAAATCTGCTTGAAAAACTAACATGTCCCATATTGATGTTTTTGTTGTGATACAGATAGGGTTTTGTTTTGAAGCAGACTATTATTTTCAAATTATTTTTTTATTCTCACCAAGTTACATATAAAGAAAAGGATATGGGAACAACATACAACACACTACAGTGTGACTTCACTACAGTGAAGTAAGGGGTTTATTTTTCAGAGAAATTTTGCCATTTCAGTTCAAATCAAAGTCAAATTTTGTAAGCTTATATAATTTGAAACTCAAAACCTCCATTTCCTGCAGCACTCTGTTCACGAAAGTGATATTTGCCTGCTAATTTTCAAATTGAGGGTGATTGGCATGGAGTATTGGCCTTTCAGCATTCTTGATAAAAGCTCTGCCTGTCTTGTGTATCATTGACTGAAGAACACATCGTCCTCTTTGGAGCAGTGTGAAACTCTTGTGTCCTGTATCACTGCTTGAATCATATTTCTCACTTAATTTAGGTTATCATAGAGCAGAGAATTACAGCTACTGTTAAATGCAGTTTTCTTCTTTCGTATAATGACTGGTTTCAAATTGTTAATAATTTGCACCATTATGAGAACACATGCAGCCTCAAGCAAGGACATTTACAAAAGGTTACATTCATTGTAAAATGTTTTGAAAAACTTATAAAATGTGTTTGGACTTAACACAGCATTATGCTTATCTCATAGATATAATCAAATTAAAACATCTGTTGTGTGTAATCATCTGTCAGAAAAAGGAAATCAGCTTGTTATCAACTCCTGCATACATCAGAGGCAACAAGAGTAATGTTATCTTCAAGATTTATCTTAGTAATGCTTTCTGCAAAATCTCCTGAATGACACTTAGCTAAATAAGATTTTGAAATATTAATCGAATTAGCACCAGATTCTCAGGGCGCTGCTGTTCACATGATCTCTGACTTTTAGCTATAATACAAATCACGCAAATAAGCCATTTCTAAGCTTCACTGAATTGGCTTGCTCTGTGTTTACTGTGAATGAGTAAATACCCTTCAACAGTGAAAGCAGAGCCGTGTTAGTGTCAGAAGAGATCTCTTTCTGCAATGCTTCTGGCAGGAAACACCATTAATCTCACCACACAACCTTTAAAATTAAAACTTTCATCCTATTTTTCCAAAAGCAAAAGAGATTTTGAGACTGTATACTTCAGTATACTTCTTCAGCTTCTACAATGAGTATCTGAGTTGGAGGGAAACTTTGCACACTTCCTTAAGCGTGTTGTATTTTTGTGTGGAATCTTTTACATGTACAAAGAACTAGTAAAATTAAGTCTAGATGATGTGGCATTTTTAAAAGATGTGGAAAAAAATTATGGCAGATATACTCTGCAATATAAGTTGCTCAAAAATATGGTTACCCATGGAACCTGTCTTCATTACTGCATAATTTGTGGTATTTACTATCATCAAAGCTTGTTTTTATAGGCTCTTCATTAGAAAGAATTTGAACATTGGGTGCCAAGCCTCAGAAAATATCTGAAACTGTCAAAGAACCTCAATAGTATAAGACAGAGGCCCTTCTGTTTCATTTTTCCCACAGAAACAAAAGGGAGTTTTGAATCTATCATAGAATATATCCCTAAATCTAATCTGAAAGAATCTCAATACTTCAACCACAAAGCCCCAGAACTGAGGAAAGCATCCTCCCACCCCACCAGGCAGAAGTTCGTGTCTGTGTTGTTCAGGAATGCAGCACACTGATGATGGTAAACTGGCTCATTTGACCGCGATCTTTAAACAAATTTATTTGCGATAGCACAGCTGTTCCTCTCAGGAAGGAAATGCATGGTTCCATAATTTTTATCTGCAAGGCAACTTTATGATCTGTGGTCACAGGAGGTGGCTACTGTGCTTTAGAGGTCAAAAGCAAGCAGTTCAGGAGGATCCAGAATGCCTTGGGAGTTGGATATTGTTCCGACAGAGCTGACCCCATAACAAATGAGCTAACTGTGGCTTGCAAATAACTCAGCTAATAAAATTCACTTTTGCTATTTTCCTCTTCTGTGACTAAGATCTTCATCAAACTAGCCTGAGACCTCCATTTGCAGGCTGTGCACACAGAATGTCCCCTGTCTTCCAACTGGTATGGCATCTCCCCAGTTGGAAGATGCTCTCCATGCAATCCTAGCAGCCCTGAATGTGGGGCAGGCACTTCCTGTCACATCTCAGGCCAGAGTGGCCTGGCTACCATCCGTGGTTTCAGTTCCTGGCTGTAGCAGTCTAACACTGAGCAGCAAAAATTACATTGTGCGCACCTCAAACTCTCACATGTGAAGGATACCTACTCTTTCTGGTAAGCTGGGACAAACATTGGGGCATTAAAGACCTCTGCAAGGATGAGGCAAAGATTGTTAATTCACAGCTTCAGTGATACTCAATATTCCCTGCATCACTAGAACAACATAGGGGCTATTAGAGAAAGCTTTAATGCAATTTGCACCCATTTTGTTATTTTTTCAATATTAAAGTGTTATAAATAGTCCTTAACTGAGAATTAAATGCTTTGAAGTTAATAAAAGATTTATGATTGACTCCGCTGTCTATGGAGAAATAACACTGTATTTTCTGTCAATTTGGCAATTCTGGAGTGTCAATTCCCCAAGTTCTATGCCCAGATATCAACTTCAGTGAGGGAACCAATGCACATTGCTGGTTCAAAGTCAGTTTCCCCTTCCATAAAAAGGTGTACAATATTTCTTGCTCAGCTTTGTCCTGTCTGTAAGAATATTGTTGCCTCTGGAGAAAGTGATTTGGTAATTCTGTCTACTACAAATGCAGGTGCAATTGACAACGATGAAGGACAAGAGTGTGAGTGAATATTTGATGTCTCTTCACATGCTTTGAAACGTAGATAAGGAGACATCTTGTCCAGTGCTACCATAGTTTGATCTCTGAATCATGCAGCAGTTGGAGCCTCCCTGTCCTGAGGGACCTCTGCCAGGCAGCAGAGTGGGATGTTGGGCAGAGAAGTGTAGTGATTCTCCTTAGGAAGTGAGAATATCCTGTTGAAGTCAGACTGAATTTTCTGAAGAGCTTTTATAATCATTGCTATTTGATGCATGCATTCGCTTGCCATAAATATTAGACTGGTTTTCATCTCTATCTTTCTTTGATAATTTCCTAGTGTGATTCAGAAATAAGAAAAGATTGAAAAATCAACTTCAATAATCTCCATCACAAATGAAAAATAATTTACAGCTATCTGTATGACATTACTCTTATATGATTTCAGTGTTTTTCCTTTAAAGGGCATGCTGTTCTGAATTGGCATTTTGTTCATTTTGTTGCCTTTTCTGGCCTCCATTCTTTGGGTTCCTTTCTCCCATTTCTCCTATTCTCTGTTAAATCTTTCCTTTTTTTCTTTCAGTTAATTTGTTCTGAGTGTCATAATCCATCCCCATTTTTACGTTTCCTTTGGGTGTCAATTACAGGCTACTATTTAAAAAATCAATTTTTTAACATCTTTGCTATTACTACTATGTCAAACTATGGTAATGTTAGGCTTGCAAATTGCTTTTTCAAAAGTGTGTTTGCTAGTATGTGCACATTAACATTTCATCCAAAGAAAATCATGACTGTTGGTTTCGCAGTTAGAAACTACCACACTCACTTAATTAAACAGTGGTAAAACTTCTGGGCCTCCTATAGTGTTTTTTAGTTAAAGCCCTGAATAAAGGGCACAGTGAAATGAGAGTGGCATAGCATACTTCACAGCTCATTTATTTGTCCTGTTAACCACAATAAAGAGTCCCAGCCCAGGCTGGTCTGCATTTCATTACCGGCCTCAAAAATTTCTAGGTATTTTCAGATTTGCTGATAAGCTGATATGTAAAGTCCTGGAAAAACACCATGGCATGAGGTCCCACCTTTTCTAGCAGTGCAGTCATATATTTGTGTGTGCTGCTGGCAGCTGAACTGGGGTTGGTGGGGACACATGGTCTTGGCCTCCTGTACAGAACCTATTTCCACTCCTCTTTGGTCTGCTTATAGACCTTAGTGGCATGTTGGGGAGTACAGTTCCTACTTTCACTGTAAAAAGGTTCCTAATTTGCAGCAATAACACGAACTGACCCATGAGAGTGCTGACTGCCATAGTTTGCCTGTCTGTGAGCTCTTCCACCCTTTCCAGGGGCCTGATCATTTGCACAGTGAGTGATGCACTGTGGTCCACTCCCAGACTTGACACTCACTCCTGAAAAATCCAGGGGGGACAAACACCCAGATTCATGTTACCAGAGCCTATGCTGACTGCAGTGTAGACCAGTCTTCTGCGTAGCTAAATGGGAAGCTAAAACACCAGCAGACTTTTACCGTAACCCAGAGCTGTAGCAGGAAGTTTCAGTCTCAGAGCACCTCCCTTCTGTCCTGCCTCCCCCTCTGCTATCAGTGCATTCTCTCATCTGCTCTTTCCAGTGCTCCCTCACAGTCTCCCTGCAGCTATTTCTGGCCCCTCTGAGTTCCTGCCAGCTGCCACTGCCTGCTCAGCCCACTCAGCACACTGCATGGCTCACTAGGCAGTGGCAGCCCCCAGGGCTGGCATGGTTTGACATAGTTGCTTTGGGTTGTTGTGCCCTTCAAAGAAATGCTGGGGTACAGGCCTTTGTCTGTCCTGTGTGGGTCACACTCCATGGCTCTTGTGAAAGATTTTACCTGGTATTTCCTGTAAAGTTTCTTAAACCCAATAAATATTCAAGGAAAAATGCAATCTGAAACACCTACTAGGTCACTGTTTAATTTCTTTTCTTATCTAGCTGCAGTGGGCAAGAGAATTTAAAAGGCAAACACTTTTAAGCACTTCAATGGTGTGATTGAAGTTTGCTGGTGTCACAGTCATATAGTCAATAATGACTGACAAGGGGATTTTCATTCTCTGACTTTCTACACGTAAAAATGTGGAGTGAATGCTGTCTTGGACTCTTTAAGTACTTGGATATCTAGCTGTTTCTTATTGATTCATCCTCTTGGATGTTGATGAGAACAATAAGAATCTGTCAAGGAACAAATCTACACAGACAGTTCAAGTATTGTTCCTTCCCTTGTCCACACTAAGCCGGACGTGGCTGTCAGCCCAATCATTTAAAGGACAGGCTCCAAAAGCCTCCAGTCCTGCAGAACATCCTATGAAAATCACAATTCCTTCCATGTGCAGTGAAAAATGGTCCCAGCGGTGGTTGCATTGCATGATGCTTGGACCACAGAGCCAAGCTCCATTGCCTTCCTGTTTTCTGCTCACTGTACCCGTGTCAAGGGAAAGGAAGCCACACCTTTGAAGGGGTTTTGAACAGACAGGTCGTGGGGGTGATGAAGGGAGCAAGGTACCCTTTTGCCCTTTCTACATGGAAATGTAGATCTCCCTGAAACTGCAAGTGAAATAAATGCAAATATTACTTAACATTCCACTGGAGGTAATCACTAGAGGAACCTGAGTAATTTTTTTTCACTGCTAATTTTTGTAAAAAGATTTTTTTTTTTTTTGCATTGGAATAAACCACTCAATGTGCAAATTATCACAGTTTCACCATTCATGACCACAGCCTCTTCTTCTCTTCAGGGAGCCATAAAAGTTTTCTAAGAATCAGAGGAAACCAAATAAGTCTTATACATGAAGAGATACACTGCTTCCAATGAAGTGCTCAGAGATTCTCAGCTGGAATGCATGATGGAGAAATAGCCTCCTGGGAAGCGTGGGTAAATTTCTTTTCTCATGAGTGAACATTATGACCTAAAAAAATAATGGCTTTGCCTACAGCACTGAACGGATTTTCAAACAAGGAAGTATATTTATTCTTATTTCTATTGTTTACTTTTTTGTATAGGACATGAACGGACAAATTGGGGGATAACCCATAACTCTGTGGACATGTTTTTTTCTGTGCAACACACAAGTAATAACTACTGCCCCACAGTGTGGATAGGATTTATCTATTAGGATTTTTAAGGCAGAATTCACTTCACAGGTGTAAAACACCATAAATGATAGATGTACTTCATAACTCTATATATGTACTTCATAACTCTAATATATTTTCTTCTACATGGCCTCTCAGGTGCCAACATCCCTCTCTTTCCAGTGTTCATATTGATGACACTTAACAAGACATCTGTAGTATCTAAAGTATTATCTGTAGTATCTAAAGGGATTCATCTACGGCCTTCTCACATCACCACTAACTTACTTGTAGCTGAGCACCAATCACAGACTAGAAACATGAGCTTCCAGGTGTGAAAGAAGTGGTGACAAGTGACAACTGCAGGTGTGGGTAGAGTGTGCAAGCCAATATGTGATAAGGGGGAACCGGTGTGAACTTTGGTTTCAAAGCCGAACACACATCTTGCAAAGGCAGAATTTGCAGCCCTTGACAGGAATTAGAGGTTGTTTTGCGGCACCCACAAAATAACCTTCTGCTGTTGCTCTACAGAGGGTGCACACCACTTGCAGCATGTGCAAAGCAGTTTACCGCAGACATTTCTTTGTGGGCTCACCCCTGCCATGCTCTTGTACACAGGCAGCTGTGCTGCTCAGAGCATGCAGCTGCTGGGGGGTTTCTGCCTCCTTCTGCAGAAGCAGCCATTCCTGGCCTTCACCTGCACCATTAAGAGATAGACCCCACCTTGTAAAGTCTGAATCTGGATCCAAACACAGTTTTCTTCAGCATTCACAGGAATTTTATGCTGGGTTTGGGCTTGCTCCTTTCAGATCAAAGACCAGCTACAAAACTTGTATTCTAAACAAAACTTTCTCAAAGCTTTGGAGTCTGGAGTTGTAGCTCTGGTTTAGCTCCATTTCTAGCTAATTTAGAAAACTCTGTATGTAGAAAATTTAAGGCCAGACATTTGTCCAGTTGAAGTCAGTAGAGTCTTGCTTCCTTGACACTGATTAAAAATGGGCACTTAGGTCATATAGGTAAGATTAATACTAACTAGAATATTCAGGAATTATCCTACAGGCCTAACATTTAGTTGCAAATCAGCCACCCTAGGTCTGTACAATTCTCCATTTTATGATCTCATTTTATTACATTACATCTGTAGACATCTCTATTTAATATTAACTCAAGAAACACGTCCAAAAGACAGTCCTTGTTTAGTTTGACCTTACACCTTCCAATTGTTTCTTCTGAAGGGGTATGTTGTTTCCTCTAGGAGATTTAGTGCAGAGATAGGATATAACAGATGAGTGTGGGCCGTCAAGCCATTCCAAGGAAATGATTGTTATATTCCTGCCATTGTATAAAACCCAGATTGGAGCCAGGTAGGTGAGAGCTGATGGTGCACTGAGTGTCTCAGAACACCCTGCCCAAAGAAAAGAACAGCACCGTAAGCAGAGCACAGCACTCCCCAGGGTCACAGGTGAGTTTTTAGAAGAGTTTTTGCTCTTAGCTCTTTATTGCAAAGTGTTTTGGCAAACATCTCACTCTAGGAAAAAGAGTCTTTCTAAAGCATACGTTATTAGTTATCTTTGCTTGTTTGTTTGTAATGAAATTAAGATTGAATGGGTTGTGCTCACTGAGCAGCACAAAAACAGCAGTTGACTTGAAACGAAATGAGCTCGAGCTGAAAACCCTCATCTTCTGATACGTTGGGCAATTTCCTCATAAAAGTGTGATAAAGGTTATTTGTATAAACAGTTGGTGCTCCAGCAATGTACAAAGAAACACAATCAGTAGCAGGGGGTGGCTGTGGTCACAGCCAAGCAGTCTCAGTGACCTTAGATCACTAACCTAGCACTACTTTGCTCCTGGGCTCTTGTCAGTCTTAGAAACACACCAGCGGGTTCTGTTCAGTCTCTGTGTGAAACCTCTTGTGCTGGATGGAGAAAATCTTCATCTATCTGAATTTCATTTCAGCTGATAATGACAGCTGTTTTTTAAATGCTTAGAAAACCAGCAAGGACAAAAAGACTCTATCAGAGGTTAGAGGTCAGAACAGAGTCCTGGGAAAATCTACAGTTGCAGCAACACCTGTCATGTCAAGCTTCTCTTCACGTAGTTTAGGCCATGCAAGGAAGGAAAGAGGAATAAATTCCTGTGGTTACTTATGGTCCCATCTCTGTTCTGTTACTGCTCTTACCATATGAGTATAGGCAAGAGATTTAAGATTTTCCATAAAGTAATTTCAGGCAAAATAATCCACAAGGGAATTATTTTGAATAGTTGTTGAAGAGACTGCCAAAGGGAATGACAGAAAAAGTGACACTCCTTTTTAACTGGGTGGAAAGATGTTCTTGGACCGTAGTGTGGTAAGTGGTCATCTGTAGCAGAGTATCTTGGCATTGTACAGTATTTTGTGCCATTGCTGTGACAGCAAACCTACCTACAATGGTTTCACAGAGAGATTGAAACAAGGAAAGCAATTTTTAATTTAATTCTCTTCTGGGGAGAATTTATTAACTTTTAGTTTTTAATTATTTACTTAACTATTTAATTTTTTAAAATTTTAATTTAATTATCTTCTGTGGAGGATTATAAAACAATACCTCACAAGTGAGAAGACGAAGCTCTTCAAGAACTACCAGTTTGCACATAGGTTGACAGAGTTAGCAAGTGTTTTTGCAGCAGTGCCACCTGGCCCTCCTTTGGAGGAGGAGAGTGCAGCACACATACCCCTTGATCAGGTGGACCACAGCACAAATGCATTGTTTAAAACTGACTGATATTTATAATGGGGTTAATGTTCAAGTTCAAACACTTTGGCAAAATAGTTAGCACAAGTGACTGGGTCTAGCTCTGCACTGTAGCCAAGAATAAAATATAGGCAGTCAAATTCAAAGGTATCCAACCTTCTTCATTGAATAAACCATGACATTCTCAGAAGTTCTTGATTTGTAATCAGAACTAATTAGATGAAATCAGTGAGAGAGATATCTGTGGATTTATTTACCTTTGTTAATGTCAAACAACATTAGACAATCAGGATTCTATGTGAATCATCTGGAAAGGATGAAGGCATTAGTATTCCTTTTACTCACCTAACAAGGTCCTGGTTTTAATATTAAAGCAAAATTCAAAACCCTTCTCCAGGGGCTATAATTATTTTACTGCTATTTACGCTGAGTGCTTTTCTAATTCCTAATGTAACTGTTCTTAAACTCCTGAAGTCTTACTGGGTAGTAAGAACTGTTCTCATGCTGGAAGCCTAAACAATTCATATTGCTCAGCTGATCAGGATGTTGTTTTTCTTCAGTGTGAGCTATAGTCATTAGATTCATGTATTCATTTTTTGTGACACCCCTGAGAAATGACTCCACTGTGTTACTGTTCCACAAAGGAAGGAAAAGAGGGAAGCAGCAAATATAGAGCTTTTCCTGATCTGAGGAAGTTGCACAAGAACCATTCTTTTTGACATCCCTAAGAGGATCTCTTGGGTAAACCAACTTAATTCCATATTCCCCAGGAGTCCTCCTTATCCATGACATTAGAAAGGACTAAGATTTGGTGAAGACTTCTTAGAAAATCTAAAGAAATATATATTTTCTAAGCTTTGAAAGGGAATGTCATTTCATTCCCTATGCATATTCTGTTAAAATATTTTAAAAATATCTAGAATTTTTACAAGTGGTTTTACTGCCTCTCGTCTTCCCCCTGTACACCCCAGCTTGCCACTAAAATGATCAAATGAAGGAATAATTAGAAAAACACTAAAGTTTAATTTCAGACTACTCTGATGAATCTTCTCCAGATTTGAACAATAATAATGAAAATATAATCTTCAAAATAATGCAAGTTTATAATTAAAAGAAATATGCAATCTATTTCTTATTAACTTTTTGGGTCTTAGGGGCACTGGTAATAATTATGGTGACTACCCCAGGTCCCTAAAGAAGGATGGTGGTGGTAGACTCTCTTCTGAGTGAAATAAAATGCAACACTAAAATGAATTATTTGGGTTAAACCAATGCTATTTTTCCATGGACACTGTTAGGCAGCTTTAGTCCTGGTTTATGTTGCCAGAGATCAGTTCAGCTGGGAAGAATAATACTGAGATATCTCCATTAATTATGTTCATCTAGAGAAAATACCAGGAAAAAAATCATGTGTAATAAATGACCAGAAGCTTAAGGGAGATGCTTGTGAAATGACATACATTCTTTTGAAAATTGGAAGGATGACTGATCATTAGGAAAAAGAAAAAAACACTGGTCCATATGGTGGTAGATTCTGCACTTTTTGATGTCTTCAGATTGAAGAAATGTGTTGCAACTAAGGACAAGTTACTGGACTAAGTCAGAATTAAAGAAAAAGTGGGTCAGACTAAGTTAGCTAGTAATCTTTTCTGACCATAAATTACAGGAATCTCCAAAAAAAGGATGAAAATAGTAGGAAAATGTGGGCATTGGTTCTCTCTGTCTAGCTGCAGCTGCTTCATCTCACTGTGGGCTCAGGACAGAACATTTCTCTAATCCACAGCAACTAAGAAAGTGAGATCCTTTAGCTTTTTTGTTTTGAACTAATCTCTCTTTCTCTCAGAGCTTCTTTGCCATTTCTACCAGGCTCTTTTTACATGGATAAATTTGGATTTCTTGTAGAAACTCCTCTATGTATGGCAGGAAGGAACCACCATGGTTTCAGCTTTATGGATCTGCTTGGGATAAACATCCCTACCTTCAGTCTGAAATATTTATGTGAATTATTATTTATGCTGAAGTATTTGTGTGAATTTTATTAACTGCATATCAAATGCCTTGTCTATACACTCTGGGTTGCCCATTTTCCCCAGCAATAGTCATTATGGATGGGAAAATGGCTCTTCCCATGAATGGCTCCCACCAGTAACATCTGTGTTGGATGTTTCTGCCTGCCTGCCTACCCAGTATTTGCTACAAGAGTGGCAGGTTGGAGTGATTATTTCTCCCCTTTTTTTTGCAGTTGTTGCATACGGGAGATAGGGTGAACCATTAATTTCATTATAGAATCACAGAATATCCCAGGCTGGAAGGGACCTTGAAAAGTCATCTAACTCAGCTGAATGCACAGAGCCAAAAGGCAGGCTCTGTTCCCAAAGCTTATGACTGACGGTCATATATAAGTAAATATTTTCTGTCAGCCTTTATTTTTTCTACTCTGTGAGCTAATTGCATTCATCAGATGTGCAGTTTAGGCTGAGAGGTTGCACCAAACCATAGCAAGGCTTTGTTTGCCCAGTGTGTGTCTCTTAGCCAGCAACGAATGCAGCCAGAATGGTGGTGGAAAAGGATATTGGGGAAGAACTTTATAGACACACCATTGTTCTCTAGCCATATGAACAACCAAGACAGTTGGTTGATTAGTGCAAATGAACTTTTACTCGTCTTCTCCATAGAAGTGAGTGTTAATCACAGATTTACAGCTGTCTGTCATGAATTCCACTCAGGTCTGCTGCTCAGTTTAATTCAAAGCAGCAGCCCAGCTTTCACAGCTGGTGCTTCACAACTTAGCATCAAGCACATCTCTGAGACCTGAGTCTGGTCCATACTGCTAGGTAAAACATATGGTCATTGGCCTCTTAGCTCTGTAAGATATTCTAAAATGAAAAAGGTTGTAGGCAAGCCAGTCTGCCCATGAATTCTCTTTTGTGACAGGAATACTGATTCAAGGGTGATTTATATTTTGAAGACCAAAAGCATGTTTCCTATGCAATTTACTTACTCTTACAAACCTTTAGGCCTCAGTGTAGTGGCAGTCTGTGTATCCTCCCTTTCACCTAAGCTTTCTGTGTCAACCCTTACTATCTCACTTTTCTGAAAAACCCCATGCATTTTGATGGAGTATTCCTTTCAGTTTAATTTACTTTTATTCATATTCTTTACTATCATATGAAAACCACCCTTTCTAGAGTGGTTTAACCTGTACCCTCTCGTATTTAGCCACTTGTCAAAATAAACCTAAATATTAAACTGTTTCACTGTTTTAAAAGCAATTTCTTAATATAACCTCCTTCCATCCTCCTGTGTTTTCATTCTGAATGAAACTGTTGATTTGCTTGACTAATTCCAACATTTTTGTTATTGCATGAGAAATACACTGTCTTAACAACCTCAAATTGCGTATGAAGAAGCAGAGAACTTCTCAGTATTTAAGCAGAAACAAATTCTGCTCCATGTGAATAAATCACATGAACAGGCTTTTGCATTCAGAAGGTCTCACTCATAGAACTCTAGAATTCAAATTTTTTCAAAGCCCAGGGTATTTAAAAACCTTTATGGCCTCCCTTGAAATAAATGCAACTGAAGCTGGAAGGAGCCTGAATGTAAAAAAAGGAGCTGCTAAACCTTAATTCCCGAATAGAACAAGGTACTATCTGAATTTCTTCCACAGAACATCAAAAGCAATAATAAAGTCCTTGGTTGCCTCTGCATATGGTCTGTGGGATCAAGATTTACTAGGTTATGGGGTGCTTTTGGGAGGTTGGCTTGGTTTTGTTTTGTTTTGTTTTTTGGGGGTGAAAGGAAAAGGGGATTATAGAATAAAAACAGCTGTTGAATTGCGTCATATGTGGTAATAAGCTCCTTTCCTTCCCCACCCAATCACAGAGGGAAAACACCAATATTTCATCAAGATAATCAGAATCTAGAAGAGCATTCCACAACAGCATTACCTTGGCAAGAAGTACAGACATAGCAAAGCAAAACTAGATTGATTTTGCAAGTAGTTCTCCCACATTTTTTCCTGAACCCTGTGATCTAAAGCACATCAGAGGTGCTTTAGATCTGACATTTCTTCAATTCATTTGAAAATTATGGCCAAGACCGTAAACAGGTACTGAGAGAAAGAGGAAGCATGCTGAGGGATTTCAGTTCAGACATTCAGTGATAAAAGCACCTTACACTATGGAAAAAGTCAGCTGTTACTTTCTGGATCTATTCACAGGTTTTGGATTCCACTTCCGTTACAAGAGTTCAGGATGGAGGTGACAACTGCATGAATCACTGGGACAACATGTCCATCTACAAGAAAATGACAGAGTTTCCTAGGAAGATGAAAGTGAGAGAAAGTATTTCTGGGAGTTGCTGCAAATTTGACCATCCATGTCTAACGAGGAGGTAGCCATAACTTTGATGAATAAGGGCAATGTATCTTTGATGAGAGGTGGTGACAGTGTTTTGGCCTGCTCTTCAAAGTGTTTCTCCTTTCAGCCAGACACTCTTCAGTCTTGCCTGGGTTCAGCCTTGCCTGGGTTCAGCCTGAGCTGACTGTTCTTCGTCTACACAGTTCCCTCTAGGTATTTTGACATGGTACAAGTGGTGGTGGTAGCATTGTTCAACAGGAGGTGTACAGGAGGACAAAGAAGACAAGGTAAGTTTGGGTGGTAACTGTGAGATAACTCATATTAGGGCAGAATTCCCTTCTAGGTATTTCACTAACACCTTAGCAACATCAACAGCCTCACCATGCACTCTGAACTCCAAGCGAAGGTGCCAACCCATGTCCCCTGGTAGGAGCTCTCCTGTGCAGACTGAACTGAGTTGTGCTAACCGGGATCAACTGGCAGAGCCTCCTACTGGGACCCTTCTGGATAAGGTCTTGTAACACAAGGTACATCAGAAGACTCCCTTCATTTCAGCTTATCTGTGCCTACCCTGTGTTGTCAGTGGGTTATAAAAAGGCTGTGCTGGTCAAGAGAGATTCCCCCTACATGCTTCTGTCCTCTTATGAACTCACGCACAAATCACTGCAGTACAAACTTGCCATTCAGGAGGTCTGAACATCTCAAGTAAATGACCAGATTTTCAAAAGCCCCAGGACTCATGCAGGAACCAGAAAGAAGTTTTCCAAACTGAATAAACCAAAACCCACTTTGATGCCAATGAGACCAATAGGAATCTTGGACAGTCTGTGACTGAGATGGTCCAAAGGAGCTGAGCTCCAAGAAAAGTTGCTCTGCACAGGGCTGCTGGGTCCTTCAGAATACATCCTTCATTGCTGCAGCCTCAGACTTCGATGCAGGAAAATCACCAATAGATGCCTTTAGCTATTTTTATGAATGAAACCAGTGGATTCTCAGATTGCAAATCTGCAACTTCCACCTGCTCAGTGCTCCTGCTTTCTGAGTACTTGTGTGCTATTTTTTGATTCTGCCTAACACACATTCTTGATGCCATTGAAGTCAAGAAGAGTTTATTGTTAAAGGTGGCTATGGAGAAACTACCTGTGGAAGTTGGTGAATTGAGTACCCATGGTGCAAAGATGCTTCATAATGAATCAAAAAAAAAATCAAGGTTTAAGAACAGTAAAACATACACTGGTCAGTATTCCTTTGCATTATACTATTGCTGAGAGAGGGTGGAATACAGGTGAAATATGAATGCTGTTATGTGAAATCCATATTTCATATGGATTTCACTCTTAAAAAACAACATTTAAGAGTGCTAAATAAATTGATCTTTTGCTTTAGCTGGAGAATTGTAAACTAAAAATAACGTCCCATTTATGTGAGGAAAAATGCTATAAATTAAAATTTTTCAAGAAAATCTATGCAAACTCAAACTATTCCCAAAGACAGAGAGAAAGTCACTAAAAAACTGCTCCTAAAAATCATGATGCCGATTGCTATTGCCTACTATGTCATTTTCCCTTCCAACAATTCATCCATAGTCTTCAAACTTGCACTCTTAAGATAATTTTCACAGCGCATAAAAGCAGTATGGTCTGTGAGACTCAGGTATATGCTGAAGAAAACAAGCTGTCCTTTCAGTTGTTTGGTGGGCTGAAAGTTAACCAATGGCTGCTGTGCACTTCCAGTTTTGGAGGTTTCCTTTCAGTCTTTGTTTCACAGCACAGCCTTGAATCACTGGATTCAAATGGATATCTACAGTTTATTCATTCTTAAAGCACAATTTAATACTTAAAGCTGAGGAATCCAACCCCTAAGACAAATACCTCTACTTTTTTTTATATGGATAGATTTTCTTTCAAATATCAGATAATATAAATTGGAAACCAGAATTATACTGTATCAGTAATTTCTTTTACTTGTTATTTAATACATATATAGGCAAGAAAGAGAAAGAGTGGGGGAAACTGAACAGATGATGGGGACTTTTAAACATCTGTTACATTTCCAGAATTCCACTCCTGGTAAGACTTTGAAATGTTGCAGCTGTTGCCCTTTTGCTTATATGATTATTTCTCCAGCTGTGTGGAAATGCTGCAAAACCATTTTGTATACTGTCACAGAAAATATTTTGACTCAACAATCAATAAAATAGAAGTTCCTATTAAATGGTATTGCCTAACTCTGGTGTCAGAGTGGATAAAAAATATTGTTGATTCTTAATCACTGTATTTAGAGTTGAGGAGTTTAGAATGTATTTTCCCAGCAAATTTGCATTCCTTACTCTTTTGAGAGTTTACAACGTGGTTCTTCATATCTCCTCTAGACACTTAATCCCAAGTTAAGGAAAGGGTTAAAAGGCAATTAAAGGGGAGTCTTTATCCTTCACTGGAGACTGATTTTTGGCTCTGTACTATGTGCAGGGATAAACCTCCTGCAAATCAGAAAGAATTTTTTTGAGCAATAGACTTTAGAAATGGCTACCCAAGTACCCGAGAAAATGAAAATGGTTGAGACGGAAAAGTTAAGAGAGCTGTGAGGTTGGAAAAGTCTGGGAAAGGACTACAGGGAAGTTATTCCAATTGTTATTGTTATTCCAATAAATACTTCCCCTGATGTTTCTGAGTTCTTTTGCAAAATGTCTCAGTTATCAAACCCTGCAGAGGCACAATTCTTCCATTTCTCAGACAGGGCTGACTGACTACTGGCCACCTGACAAACTGGGGAGATGCTCCACAATAGTAAGTGGTCACTGAGCTGCCAAGTAAAGCCAGTTATCTGCAGGAGGGTGAGGGATAGAGGGAGGCTCACCAACCTTACAGTCAAGAATTTCATCCTAATATCTAATTGAAGCCTACTATCTTTCAGTTTGAAGCCATTCCTCCTTGTCCTATCACTACATGTCCTTGTAGATACTCTCTCTCCAGCCTTTCTTGTAAGCTCCCTTCAGGATCTCAGTTAGGTTCCCCTGAATCTTTCTCTTCTCCAGGCTGAACAAACACAATTCTCTCAGCCCTTCCTCACAGGAGAGGTTCTCCATCCCTCTGATCACCTTGATGGCCTCCTCTGGGCTTGCTCCAACAGGTCCATGTCCTTTCTGTTCTGGGCACTGCAGAGCTGGATGTAGTATTCCAGGTGGGCCCTCACCTGAGGGGAGCAGAGGGACAGAATCCCCTCCCTGGCCCTGCTGCCCACGCTGCTTTGGTTGCAGCCCAGGACACTTTTGGCTTTCTGAGATGTGAGTTCACATTGCTGGGTCATGTTCAGCTTCTCATCCACCAGCACCCCCAGATCCTTCTCTCCAGGGTTGCTCTCCATCTGTTCATCTCTCAGCCTGTACAGATACTGGGAGTTGTCCCAACCCAGGGGCAGCACCTTGCACTTGGTCTTGTTAAATCTCATATGATACCCATGGGCCCACATCTCAAGCCTGTCCATGTCCCTGTCAGTGATATTTTATGTTAAAACAAAGTAATTTCTCCTTTCTTATGTTTGGCCTGTGCTAGCACATTAAAAGAGCCAAGCTCCCTCACTCTCTGGCACAAATGTGTATCACAGACCTTGACAATCCTTCACAAAATAGTGATTACTCCTTCCCAATTACATAAAAAATTGAGAAAAAAAGAGACAGAAACCTAGCAGGAAGAATGACTGCTTGTCTTTACAGCCAAGGGTTTTCTACCATCTTGTTATACTGTCCCATGAAATCAGACCATGACCTCTAAATCTTGCTTCTCTCTTCACTCAGTCTTCAGGGACATCAAGAGGGACTCCTGTCACAGACACAAGCACAACAACAACATCACACACCTGGCTAAGTGTACATACCTGGTTATCAACATTAAATACCTGTCAGTGTTCATTATCTTAACTTATATCAAATTGTTGACTGTGTCTGAAAGCAGGACAGTAGGCTAAAATAAACAGGTTTGGGTTTTTTTGGTTTTTGTTTTACAAAGATATTGAGGAGGAGGAGATTCAAAATTTGGCCAAAGCACTGATTTTCAGATAGATGTTTTCCCACCTCACTGAAGAATGTCTTTAAGAAAAATCATTCAACTCTCTCAGCAAACTCATGTTTTCTGGCTTTTTTTCCCCATAAAAAAGGGTTCCCAAGGGTCAGCTCTTTAGACTCCTTCCAGTAATACTTGCTCATGTAAGAAAATCCCAGGGTGATGGATTCTAGACTGACTAGACACATTTTATGGTTACATTGGGTTAATTTCTTAGAAAAACATTGCATTTTCTGTAATTTGTTTCATAATCTGACACATAAGGTCAAATATTTAGCCAAATTCGTGGAAGAATTATGTTGAGTTAAGTGGGGTTTTGCAAGATATTAGTGGGTGAAGAATGAAGCTATTGCCACTGTTTCCAAAGCCCTATTTGAAGTACTGCTGAGCTTCACAGTTACTCTTCAGGTTCTATATGGAAGAATGCTGACTGACTGCATTTTCACAGGAACTCACGTGGGGAACATAAAAAGAAGGGTTATCAGAGACTAGGAAAGGAAAATCACAATCTGAGAAATAAGGATTTAGTGCTGCTAGTGGGATAAAATCCTGAATGCATTTCCTTCTGTCAAGCCTCCTATGATAACATATAGTGAGATAAATCAGGATGTAGATTCAAGTATGGGTGATAATTTGTCTGTCTTTCTTCAATATCCTGCTGGTAAATGTGTTTTATCAAGGGATAAACCTTGATGTGACTGAGTGACTTACTCATTTTTCTAGAGAACTCTCAGTATTGGAAGTTGATACTGTGCGAGAAAGTTTCAAAGGTAACAACAGCTGGAGCTTCCCAGGAAATAGATATGCCAGAGAGGAGACATTTGACAGGCTGTCTTGTGCCTGCTGACTCTGTATTTGCCACAGAGAACAAGTTGCTTTGCCAGAGAAGAGGAAGAGGGTTTAAGAGAAAACAATTCAGTTACCTAAATGTAGTCATGACAGCCTCAAATGACATGGACCCAATGAAAGATTTCAAGACAGACAACTGAAAGTCTTAGGGGATACCCTAAGCATTGGAAGGTCTCTGGACACCTATGTTTATGTGAGTGAATCCCACCCTGACAATCAAATCTGGAGGGCAGAGGGACATCTGAGGTGGAAGGACAAGGCCTTGAGAAGAGTCAGAATTTACCCAAAACATTCTCTTCTAGAAAACCTATGGGATTAAACAGCTCATTATAGGAAAGACAAGAGTGGGGAAGATGAAAAGGGAAAAAAAGAGGAGAACTTTGTTCAGAATATGGACAGTCTAACACAGGGTAAAACCAGGCACTAGAGAAGCATGTCCTGGAAAGAGGATATGAAGGGTGAGGAGCAAAGAGGGAGGTAGATCTAATTTGGAGAAACATGTACAATCCACCAAGTTCAAAATACATGAAGTAACACACCCTGCTTCATAAAAGTAGTTCCAAGAACTTTTTAAACAGTTTTCCTTGAAAAAGATAAATTACTAGTTTCTGCAGCAATGTGGAGGATGATCTCTTAAAACTTTGCCCAGTTCTTCCATAAGCTTTCAGAAACACTCAGTTTCTCTTTGTCACTTCCATACCACAGCTAGCATGTTCCCAGACAGTGAAATTAAAAAGACATGAATCTGACAGTTTCTAGGAAAAGGAAGAAACTACACAAGAGAGAAAAAATTTACAGGGTTTTGATTTTTTCCTCTAAACAATTCAGTGGGCAAAATCCTCTCAGGAGTTCTCTCTCTGAAGTGAGGACAATTGCAGTGCTGTAATTAAGACAGAAAGATTTCAAGTTAACTCTAATTACATTTTGATTTCTACTATTTTTTATGGTTCATTTTCCTTTGAAAGCTATTACTCACTGGAATGAGCCTCGACAGCTGTGAGCCTTTCTTGGTGATATGGGTTAGGAAATACTATCATTTGAACTGATTAAGTGTGCACATTCCACTTGTCTTTATCTCATTAAATTATAATACACAATACACTGTGCACTGGAAAACACACAGATCACATGCACAGGAGACAATCACTTGAGAACTAGAGACTTTCCTGGAGGCCACCTGGGATTAATTCCCACATAGCACAATACATATCAGTTTAATGGACCTCATAAAAGTGGGATTAAGATTTCAGCCCTACATTAAGGTACATGACATATTTTCAGCTGTTTTAAAAATGAAAGAGAGAGAGAGAGAGAGTGAAGAAAATTTTATTAGGAGAAAATGTGGGGCACAATTTGCATTACAAAATCCCCTTATCGACGTAATATATTCTTTTGCCCAGTGCTCTATGTAGGAGGCAGCAGCCTATCTGAAAGGGTTGCATCAGGATGTAATTTCCTTCCCCCAAAATAGAGATGAAAACCTGCCTAGTAAAAGATCACCAGAAATCCAGGACATGTTGCACCACCAAGATAGAATGTTTTACTGATGGTTATTTTAATTCTTTATGAGACAATGGTTTCCAATGCAGTTTAAATTTAAACAGGAGCAGGGAGCTATTGCCTTTTACAGATCTCTCTTCTATGATGTTGCTCCTACCTCTAGACCACAGAGTACGAAAGAATACCTGAGTGCCATCTTTGGTTTTCCTACCTTTCTTGCTGGTCTCTTTGATGGACTATTGCAGCTCTTAGATCTATTCTTGCTAACTGCAATGACTCAAAATAATTTGTGTTTCCTACATAAATAACAAAAAGACAAACTCCTATCAGACCATATCCCTTATGGTACTTGATGCTTCGTTTGCTGAAGTTATAGGGGCTAGTCAAATATTAACAATCTTTAGAGCCTTTGCAGATGCCAAGGCTGTTTAGCTTAAGGTCAGAACTTATGCAAAAATATTTTCTTAATGAAAAAAATTCTTCAAGATCCCAATTGAGTGCCACCTAAATGTATATATATATATATATATATGGATGTCAGATTATTCTACAGTGAACTGCACTGAAAATCTCAAAGCCTCATTTAGTAATGCCCTGCCTGCCTCTCTTTGCCTGGGTCAGTTGCCATGGCATCTGCACAGGTCTTTAAAAAGAACCCAAAGCCAGTGTAAGCTATATCTGAGTCAGCTCAATGCCTGACCTGACAAAAATACTGTTGCCTAAAACTGGGCACTCCTAATAGATTTTACTTGAAGCAGACTAGTTTAACCCAGACAATTACACTACCAAGGCAAGACAGTGCATGCAACAGCTATGAGCAATAAAATAATTCCTTTTGCCATTGCACTTGTCAAAGAATTAGGTGTCATAACACCAGGTGTCGGAGGAGCTGGTAACTAAAGACAAAATAATACACCAATGCACAAGCAAGCACCTAGTATCCAGGGTAAAGGACTTGACAGTTTTTTTATTATTATTTTTTGGGCACGAGTTAAAACTTCAGTTTTGTCTTCAGTCAGATGTTTCCAAAAATACACAGAACACATAGGTTTGCTAGGAAGGAAGGGTGTGACAGAGACTTTGCTCACACAAGTAGTACTGATATGGGACATTTACCTCCAGGGAAGTGATGGAGAGATACCTGCTCAGGAGAGGGATGCATGCTCACCTCCAAAGGGATATCTGGGTTCATTTTTTCAGCATGTGTGGAATCTCATTCAATGTCCAGGCTTATTACAGATTTTGTGATGGAAGGAAAAACAGCATGAGAAACAGAGGCCAACAATTTTTTTTCTCAAGTCTCTGATCAGCCCCTGTCAAACTCCTTTCCCTGCCAACAAAAGCAAGAGTGTAGTGCTTGGGTGTGTAATAGTGTGAGTCAGAATTAATAAGCTCTTAGAGAAATACCTCCTAAAATTTTAGTAAATGCTAATGATTTTGAGCACCTCATTTCATGTAAAACTCTGGACATCTTCTATCTATCTCTTCCTAAAGCAGTCACTGTTGAACTCTTTTTTGTACTATGTGAAAGAGAAGGGAAGTTTTGTCGGGTAACTTTTAATTTTTTTATAGTATCATGAAGTGAGGGTTTGTTTTTTCTTCTGTGTGAACAAATGCCTATTTCTTCAGTCATCCACAATTGAGAAAATAATAAAAATTGTACATGTTACATGTTTATGACAGTAGTAGGGGTGTCTAGGGTCATTTGCCCATGCTCCACACTCCAGTTTTAAAAAGCAAGGACTGGGCAGGTCCTGCTGTTGATCCTGCTTTTCTAACCATTTGAGTCTGGAGAGCTAGAGGTGAACGACTGCATCTGGTAAAAGGAACTCTCTTTTGCTGCCCAAACCGTTGAAACCTCAGAAAATGTTTCTAGTCTTACCTCCAGGGCTGAAGCTGGAAAAGTCTCAGATACAACCTAATAGCACCCTAATCCAGGACAAAGATGCAAACGCTTTGTGAACCAAACGCTGCCCACTTGACTCTGCAATAGCCAAGCCTTCTGCACGCCTGTTAATGGAAAAAGCACACGTGCAGACACATGCAGGTTCCTTTGGAACATTCTGCCCGCTGGAAGAGAAGAAATCTGCCTTTCACATGAAGTAATTTTGCCAGTGTTTTGAATAGTATTTTCCGCATGTTTTTTCTATGAGATCAGCAGTCATGCCCTACTGTTCCACATTATCAGCCTTTTTTTTTTTCCCACCCTGTGTTTAACATTAGCAAATCGGCCAGCTCTGAGATCATATTACGTAAGTCTCTTGTTTTCTTTTTTTTTCAATTTCTGTGTTTCTCTAATTAATAGGAAGTGGCTCTCCATTAAGGCCGAGAGATGACAAATGGCTTCCTTTCCTCATCTGTGCACAGCCCAGCTGTGGGGCCATTGTTCCTTGAGCTGCCCTTTCCCAGCACTGCCAGCCCAAGGGCTGTTGTGCTTCGCAGAGCGAGAACCACTCTAGGAGCAGGACAATCATGTCGTGGATTCATTTGTCCTTCACCAGCCAGAGGCCCTTGTGGCCAAACACAAACGTGCACACAATAACCTTTGACCTGTAGTTTTGGCTTTTTCCTAAGGAGGATTCATCTCACTTGACATTAACCCACTGAAGGACAGCTGTCTGAGCTATGGGGCTGGTTACAGAGGCTTCCTCTGTAAACAGTGGGGAGGAGAATGCAACCCATCTGAGGTGGATGAGGATTTTCAGGAGGTGCTCACTTGCCGCTGGCTACACAGCATACTGAGACAGCTACTAAATTAAACATCTACTTTCCAGATGGCTGGAATGTTATGACATTAATTCCATTTTCCTGCACCAGTTGAAGCCTGCTCTGAAGGAGAAATGTCTTCTTTACCCTGCAGTTTAAGACAGTCAACTCTATCTCCATTTTCTGTTTTGAAGCTGTTGTATGACTTTCCTTTCTTTTCTCTCTCTTTCTCTCATTAATGGAACTGGTAAATATTTTGCAACACGTCATCTACTTCAATGAAAATTTTGGAAATAAATAGTGAGCACCTTCCAATTTTCTTCCAGTGTATATGCTTTTCAAAGTTCAGTGACTGCATCTTTTACAGACAGTTGGAAAAGTATATTCAATAATTAAAATTCTAAGACTGAGGGTTAGTCTGGTTTGGATCCATTCACCACAGAGTATTTTTCCTGTTCTGTGGCAGGAATAACTAGAGGTTATTTGCAATAACTAATTTGACTCTGCTCGGTACTGGTTTAAAAGCATGGCAGTATTCTATTAAAAGGACTCAGTTTCATGGAATTAATTTTGAGCTGAGATGGAATTATTTAAGATGCTGAAATATGATTGAGATTATCTTGTCTAAAAATTAAGTTTTATGAGTTGAAAATTTATTTTCTGCAGATGAACCCTACTATGCATTTAAAATTCATAGTTTCTAAGTATGCTATTAGTGAATTTATTTGCTGCAATATTCCTGAAAAAAAAAAAAAGTAAAACAGAATGATGTATTGGAAATACAGTCGCTACTTTTGTTCGGCAAGTTAGAAGTTGAGCATTAACACAGAACTAACAACAGGTTAGAAAATATAAGAAGTAAAGGTTGAATTGCTATTCGCATTACATTGCTTCTCAAACAAAATGTTGACAATTGTTTGGCTGTCTCTTGTACATAAGATGTTATGAGGGAATGGTCATTTCTAGTGTAGCCATTCTCACTTGCATATTGAAGTCTGAAGATAAATTCAGATTTTTTTTTTTTTGAGAAACAAGTTCCTGAGTTCCACCAGTTATTTTTAAAACAGACCTGGAATAGTTATAACACGGTGGTGTCACAAAGCAGAACACATACACAACAGCTGTTAAAATGAGATGTCATATTGACAAAGATCAGGAGGCAAGAAAGAAGAAGACAGCCTATGTTACATCCATGATCTTCTCTGAGTGTCTTCACTGAGAATCCTTGCCCAAGAGTCCTGGCAACAGCACCCTTCCAAAGAATCTGGAAATTCTTTTTCTTTCCTAGCCTTGTCCTCATGACTTGCTAGAAGGTGAGTTGCCTTCCAATAGGCAATTCTAATATGTTACTTTTTTCTGGTTCTTCCTATGTTTAAAGTTTGTTATTCCATATTCCTGTCCTGTATGGGCTGGGATTTCCTAAACTGTCTTCTGTGCAATGGAACAAACGAATTAGCCAGATAATATTCTCTATCCCCTTCATTAATTGGTCACAAAATCCAAAGAGTAGAGCATTGGACATATTTCAGTTATTGATGTGAGTAAAGGAAATGGGATGTGTCAGAACAGATACTTTGGTGTCTGGCAGCTAAGTGCTATAGCAGCACATGCTGCTGAGTTACTAGATGGAGGATCTGTTCCACGGAGGTGTGCTGGTAAGCTGATTTAGCAGCTGTGCCTAGATACAGGTCCAAACAAACAAGAATCTGAAAGCTGGCTCCAAATCAACAGCCTGGTAACCATTCAGCTGGACTAAGAAAATATTTTGTTCCAAGTCTTTAAGTGCTTTCTCTTTTCTGCAGGAAAATCTCTGCTGAAGTGCCGTTATACGCCTTTCACCCAACAGAGGAAAATATGTGGTTTTTTTGCAGTCTGAAAAGTTGATGCAATATTGAATCTTAGTTGGTAATTTGGCAGTGGTACAGATAAACTCCCACAAATTTCAGAAGTGACCGTTCAAAGAGAGTGACAGGTATTAGTATGCTTTGCAAAAAACCCCCACACTGATAACTCAGCACATTCTTCTGTGTTTTCTTTGTCAGGTTCTCTAGAGGAAGCATTTTGCAACCACACTCACAGAAATTCCATTTGGTTGCAAAACCTTTGCCCACACTAGAGAAAGCTATGCCAGCATTGGAGTAAAATTACATCCAGAACTGTAAGCGAAGTAAAACATCCAGGAACATTTCTCTTTCAAAAGTTACTGGTGAGAATGACAGACAATGTCCCATGAGTTTTAGAAAAGCCCTGAAAATTTCTGTCTCTGTTTCCAAAGCTCAATTTCCAAGAGCCTGTTTGACTGATGCAGATCTCTGAGATCCCATGTTTAAATATTTTCCTTAAAAAAGCGACACCGATACTGCACCTTCCCCAACAGGAGCACTTCCTAGGTAAAAATACTATCAGCAAACCCCAGAAGTTAAAGGCAAATTGTTTGAAAATTTATGCCCAGTCACAATTGTTAGGGAACTAAAAAGTCCTTGTTCCCTTGAACAGGCATGTCTATTAGCCTGACAATGAGTTAGATAAACAGATCCAACTTCTGGTTGAGGAATCCAGAGATTTATAGGATTTATTAAAGTAAGCCTGAGGTTTTTAGGTCCCTAGACTACATCTGGCCTACTTTGGAATGACTAAAAAGTGCTGTCATCACTGCAAGTGGTTGTGTTCACATTGATGTCTGTGGTGGTTTATGCAACTTGAATGGACTAAGGGTTTTTTTGTTAGAAAATGGTGGGGGTCTTACTCCATTATCTGGAGGAGGTAGACAGCTCCAATATAAAGAAATCAAGTCAAAACAGAAATATGATCATAGATCAGAATGGAAAAGCCCAATCATCAGGAGCATATACAATCTGTGTCAGGACAAAAGAATATTCTCTAGGTTTGTGAGCCTAGTTTCCCACACAACATTGAAAAAAATCAAAACAAAAAGGAAAAAGAATCTGGGAGAATTTCTATCCTTACTATTGTAAGCCATGTACAACACCTGGAAATGCTTAGGATTCCAATAACCTCTCAGAATATATATATAAATAAATATATA
>VZTR01002261.1:32025-44221 GCA_013400775.1 Chaetops frenatus | reverse complement strand
ATGTGCCTATCCTAACAAAAATTCCGTGCTATGTATTTAACAAGTAAATCCTCGTGCACCAGGATCTAAAACATCTCTAAGCATGGAAAGGAAAAGGTTATCAGGAGGAAGCAACATGGATTCACCAAGAGGAAATCATGGGTGACCAATATGATATCCTCCCATGATGGCATGCCTGGCTTGGGTTGATGAGGACAGAGAAGCGGATGCTGTCTACCTGGACTTCCACAAGGCTTTTGACACTGAATCCTGTAACATCCTCATAAGAAAGCTCAGAAAGTGTGGATTAGATGAGGGGACAGTGAGGTGGACTGAGAACTGGTTGAATGGCAGAGAGTTGAGGCAGGGACACAGAGTATATACACTTCAGGATATACTTTTACCAAACTTCTGCTATATCACAACACACTATTATGTCTCTTGGGAACTCCAGCCATTACAAGCTGATAATTGAGTTATCAAACTTTATATATATATACACAGAAATTAAGTCCTGTTGTATTTTCATATCTCTTTCACTTCATATATTCCACATCTCTTTCAATGCATCATAAAATATATGTTCAAATAACTAGCACAAAATCAAAGGTATGAAGTAATGAAACAAACTGATGACAGAGGACTGTGACCAGATGGCAACTCAACAAAAGGAGTGACAAGAAGAATGAAGACTGGAGTGGGAAGTAAAGGGAAAGCTCTAGGATAAATCTCCCACTGTATTATTTCCATATACAACTCCACTGCAATTCAATCTCAGATTACTTTTTGCAGGCAACAGTACACACATTAAATACTAGTTGTGAACAAAACAAGAAGGTCTTAGAGGTAGTTTAGAGAACCAAGAAGTTGTTAGTCTCAGAAGCTTTCAGGAGTTAAGGAAGACATGGTTTTTCAGCTCTAGCTGACTCATACAGGTTTAGACCAATGTTGCAGGGTGATGAAGTACCACATGAAAACCTAGTGAAGCTTTCTAGACAAGAAAAGCGACATTTAGAAGGGGGAATAAAAGCTACAACCAAAACCCAGGATGGTTTTGCCTCAAACAAATCCAGTGGAAACCTGGCAGAAGCCTTTAAAGACAGATCTTAAAGCAGCTCACACCTGCCCATGGGAAAGATCTGACAAGAACTATTTGCGCTAAAGGCCAAGAGTCCTCAGATGCCATACAGCATGACCTGGGAAGAAACTGCACCATGCATAAAGTTAATAAAGGTATTATAGCACACATAAAGACTTTTTTTAAAAATTGTATTTTAGGTATAAGCATTTTTGTTCTACAAATTTTATGTCTGAGACTGAGCTACTCTCTAAGCATTCAGTATTTTGCTGCTATCAAGGCTGAGAGTTGGGCTGAATACCCTCCTTTCAGTCTCAGTAAAAAAGAAACATTTACACAACGGCTGAAAAAGGAGCGGAAAAAAAAAAACACCAAAAAATGCTGTGCCTGTGATTCCAGGAGAGTTGTGTGGGGTTTTTTGGGTGTCGTTTTTTGAATTTTAAGGGGGGATTTTTTTAGTGCAGTACTTGCTAGACAGGCAGACTTGAAAACATCAGCAAAATAGCTGCTTGTTGCACTTTGTTTCTACTCTGCTCAAGCAAATGAGCTCTGTTTACATGTTTTGTGTAAATAAACAGCACTGCACATACACACACATAAACTCACAACCTTCAAATCATATAATCTATTTCTCTTCCTGAGAAGAACAACTTGGCAATGCCTCAAGTATTAGCTGTCTCCTGGGCTCTGAGAGTAGAAATAATACATGCCAAGTTTTCTGAATATCGATGTCAGATAGCCAGATATTGACTAACACACATTGTGGCTCTGTGTCTTTTGCCTGCTCAGCTACCTTGCAAAGGAATTGAGCCTCGATGCCTGCAGCTCAGATTAACAACTGGTCTTCCAGTCTACCTTGGAGACATAGCCTTGTTTAGAATGAGACACTTTTTTTTTGGCACTTTTTGACCCCTATTATCAGACATCTCTTTTCTGGACCAGACCACAGAGAAGTAGGATGTGAGACGGTTTATGCTCCAGAGGTGTTTACTATTATTATGCATCCCTGCGCTGTGCTACCTCAAATGGATTTTGTGACAAGCACAGATACCAGTTCAGCAGAGTAAGTAGCACTACTTGGTTTTGGTCATGCCTGAGCTTTGCCTTCATTAGATATATGAGCCTGACACATCGAGCAATGTTAAGTCTGAAGCACAGAGTATGTATCTAACACATGGTAAGAATACACTCTTCCTTTCCAGAGACATAGGTCTAAAAGCTAAATACGAGTTATGTAGTAGACAAAACTCTAATACCAAGCTTCCAGGAGACTGAGAAGTAGTAGCAAAGCATCTGAGCATTTCATATCTTCAGCTAATTACAGTCTTTTAGATGCCTGTATCAGATGGCCAAATATCCAAACAGATCTAGATCCAGTTTTGATAGGTGCTACTAGGCCCCTGGGAGACCAGTGCTAGGTTATCTGACTAAAAGCTAACCATACGAGAAACAGATCCAGCAAGGATGAGAAGCAAAGCAACAGGTCAACCCCAACAGCCTCAGCAGCACTAATGGAGCATGTGAATCAGCTACTCCTACGACTATCAATTAGACCATATTCCCCCAGTGTGAAACCTACCAAGATGAGTCAAAGAAGAAACTCTTCCCAAAAAACACCTCGAAAACTAAAGGTTATTGCCTTAAGGGGTAGGGGACTTATTATGGAATGCAGGGAGAAAGAACCATTTGGGATTGTGTAAAACCTACCACAGTACTGTGAGAATAAGCAACATGCTATGAAATGTTCAGGGGAGGGCATCAGATCTGGAGGAAGACTGGTATAAAAGTGGGTAAGGGAAAAATAAGTAAGGAAAAATAGCAAGCGAAAAGGATAAATGGGGCAGGTCCAGTGCAAATGAGCATCTGGCTGGTCAGTGCACTTGTCTGACTAAGCCCTGCCCTTGACCATGACAGTCCATCCTATATTGTCATTAAACCCTATACCTGTCTTCTTTGGGGATGCACTTTCTATTTTGAGTGTGTATGTGTGAACTCAAGCCAATTTCAGGTCAGACTGGCCAGCAAGTAAATAAGGTCCAAGTGCCAGCAACTGGAGTGAGAACATGAATCTCGAGGGCTCGTGTTTAGGGGCCAGAAACTACACAGAGCATTCAAAATTGGCTGGGAGAGCACACAGAGCTTTGTGTGAATTTCTGTAAAAATTCCACTAGTGGGCTTCCATTGTGAGGAGCTGGAAAGGAAGAAAAGGACAGGGCTATCCACACAGCTCTTGCCTCAATGCTCAGTGTGTGTGTTTATGTGGGTGCCAACAGAAGCCCTGGTTTGAGTCTCTGCTGCCTTGCACGGCCAGCTGTGCATCCATTTTCTGTCTGTGAGCCTGTGCACACACAGACACCTCTGGAGAATCCATGCTCCTCACTGGCTGGCCCTGGGGACACAGCAGTCCTGCACTCACCTATTTAGCTATGAGAGGAGATATTGCCCCTGGGACACAGAGCCCTCCATGCTTGGCTACCTTTAACAACTGGCACAGCTAAAAGGACACATACCTTTAGCAAGTTTCTTAGCTAAGCTATCAGTAACACTTTGAAGCTAAAGTGTCTAAATCTGTCTTAAGTTTTAGTTTGGGGTAGTCCTAAGACTTCTAGTTGCAGACTGCCTAAGCTGTCCTAGCATCTTTTGGAACACACTCCATGCAGTTTTGTTAAGGCATTTTTTAAAGCACTGAGTATTTAAATGATAGTAAAAAAATGTATTGGCATTCTCAGACACTGTCCTGCTTCAACTGGATGACTTCTGGTTCTTTTAATAGCTCTTGAAATTCCTGTGCGCTAAACACATTTGAAAAGAATCTTGACCAGTTCTTTCCTGCATGTTTTCTTTCCAAGCCAGGATTCATTTAACAGAAAAGTAACATAAATAACGCAAACATACAGGTGAAACAAAGTATATATAAATTAAACTACAGGAAGATATTCAATAAGATTGCCTTGGAGAAACCTGTGAAGAGATTCCCATAAAGAACACCACCTCTTTTAAATATTAATAGGCTGCACAAAAAACCCATGCATTCACTAGAAGCATACTGCAGTTGGGGTGCACAAGGAGTAGGGTCTAGGCTAATTCATTATGTCAGTAATCCACTCACAAATATCCAGACTTTTTGAGAGAAAGAGGAAGAGTTTTTCCTTGATCACCAATAATTTCTCTGCAAGCTCATTCTTTTCTTCTGTTGTGGAACTTAAGCATTCTGAGGATGGCTGTATCTCTATTTGGCTTTCTGGACTATTACTCTGAAACACTAATTACCTGGAAAGAAGCCAGATGAGATTTCTAACTAAGTCCACGAAGACTGTTTGTACTCTTATTTATAACACAATGAAAAGTTTTAATTGATGAAAATGTACTTCAGAATCACTATGGCTGATGATCTTATTCATACCTTAGGGAAGTCTTGGTCCAAAGCTGTATTAGTCTTCTTGGAAGCTGGCACCTCTCATAGCTAAGACACCAAGCAGCAGTGGAAATTCCTGATTCTTGTCACATACGCAACAGGAGCTGTCAGAAAGGCTTTACACTGTCACACTGGGGATAACAAAGCACCACTCAGAAGAAATAACCACACGTGGTCTCCTAAGGGTAAGCAATCCTTTTATAGAAGGATTCATAAAGAGCAGAGCTAACTCCAAACATCTTCCCATCTAGTTCATGGCATGAAATAAACAGAGGTGGATAGTGTCTGGTATGTGAGCATAGCAGGAACTGAATGCTTCCGCGGACAGTGGCTAAAGGCAGCTGAAGACAACAATGAGAATCTCTAGGTCCGGATGCTGGATACAGAATAACAGAAGAACTGTCCACTGAAACCCACAGAAATTTCAAACCACCTTTCCATCTCCACCAAAAAAAAAAAGAATCATTGCTGGATATTCTGACACAGCAGTTTCAAGAGAAAATAATGCTGTCTCTTTATAGTAGTATTAATGACAAAAACAGTTCTCCCAGTTTCTGCCAGAACTACTAAAAGTTAAGCTTTGACAACGCAGGACAGAAATGTAGTTTAATAGGAGTTTCCGGTGCAATAATATGACCTTCTTTGTCCCCAGAAAAGATACACACTACTGCCATGCACAGCAGTACTGAGCAACAGAAGTAAGGATGAACCCTTGCCTTCTTAGGAAGGCTGTGACCATCCCAGCAGGTTTGAGGCATAGGAAGTTGCTTCATGAAAACAAGGCACTAAATTCTTAAAAGGTTTCATGTTACTCCAATGACATTTTACCAAATAAGAAGCAGGGTCAAGAAATTCTCCTTTCCACAGAATTAGACTGCTCCAAGTTTGGGGAAAAGAAGTCTTGAAGATTAACCAGCCCAACACTAAAATACAAATGTTTCACAACCTCTCAAGAGAAGAAAATACTGGGTTTTTTAGTAAATGAGGGTATCACTAATTTATGGCCATTTGTTATATTAGCAGATAACAAGACAAAATTAGGACACTTTTATTAATACAGAGAGGTTATTTAAAGTGCCTTTATTAAACACAATGGTCAAAACTTCATACAAATAGAACATGTCATGGGATGTGGTTCTGGTTTTGAACATTGTCCAGTCAGGAAAGAGAAGCAATCAACCAGCCTGACTGACCCAAAGCTATAATCAGACAAGGAAAGCTGTGTAGATAAATTTGGTGAAGAACATAGGCAGAGCTTGGAGCTGCACACGTTTCTTTTGTAACTGAAGCCTTAAAGAATAAAAAGAGATAAAGAGAATGAAGCTGAAAAAAAGGAAATCGCAGTTCACTATCCATCTAATCACAAACATCAGCATGAGTTTGGCAGGCATCCTAGATGAGATAAATTTCGGATCTGTTTTTAAGGTAACAGTGACTGTTTAGGTTTTGTCAGTGATCATCCAAGACTAAAGGTGAGTTTTGAAGAAAATACAGAAGCACCGAAGGCAGATACTGGTTCAGAAGTATAAAATTCCTGAAGACAGAACTTGTAAAAGACCTTCTGGTCACAACACCCTTTGCACAGAAGAGGTATTTTTCAGTCCACTGGAAAGTTCAGATGTTCTCCAAACTGTATGGGAGGATTCACATCAAGTCAAAAGCTGAGAGATGGCACAGTTTCTTGATAATATGCTTATAACACAAAATACGCAACAAAATGGAATGCTTAAATTTGCATGCATTTGCTTAATCTGTTCCTAGCATCCCTCAGTAACTACATCAATTCCAGATCAATGAAAACACATGTATCACAACACAGTAAATTCACTGAATTACATGAATGTCTAAACATTTTATTATTGATTTGTAAGTGTATAATATGAATATGCATATAATATGAAGACACAGAAACCCACAGATTAGTTTATCCTGTACTACACTACAGCAACAGCAGAAATGGCAACTCTGGGCACAGGTACACGTCATTTTGTGCAATCTGTCAGGTAACATTCCTTTACCATCCACGTAGAGGCTGGAGTGGACATTTTAGTGAATGTGACCAAGAGAGCGATTAGGCAAAAGGTTTCAAGTCATGAAACAGACTAAATCTGTAATACAAAAGGCCATGCTTAAAATGATCCATTACTTTTTCCAGACATTTTACCCTGGGATAGAACTGGAATACCTTAGAAAGTGCAAGACATAGGTTTCAAATTTTTTACATACCTTTTTTTTTTTTAGCCATTAAATAACTCTGTTCAAACCACCACTGGGTTGCTTGAGTTAGCTTCCAGTGAATAGTTCTCATACAGGAAAACCTCATACTACGCCCCAGAACTTTCCATCTCTCCCTTTCACAAAATTCTCTCATTTTCGTTCCAACAGGAAGTCACAAAATCTGAGATTTTAGTTTTCAGAAGGTATATTAGAAATTTCCCTGTAATAAATACCTCACAATACCTACAAGATGAAAAGCTGTTAATCATTTAAAAATAATAATTAAAGAAAAAAATTAAGTAGTGCACAGGCCATCTGAGTAGTATGGATACTAATGATATATTTCACTTGTTATTAAATATCAAAGTACATAATTTTTTTACCTATAGCAGAAATTCCAGACAGACACAAATAAACCAAGTCTATCCCTGAAAATTAAAACACACTACAAATTCTCAATTATTTCAAAGCCTACTGGTAAACTAGTAGAGGCACTACCAGCTCTAAAAAAGAGTACAGTGTCTCTTTAAAATATCACCTCAAGCAAAAAACATGCTCCACAAGTGGCTGCTTCTATATAGGCTATTTCATTTTTTTCCTACACAAGGACAATGGCATGTTGCAACATTCCTTGACTTCACATCCCTTTCATACTTCACTTAAAAGCCTTGCACACTAAAACAAGTGAGACTATGAAACCTTTAATATGAAAACCACACAAAACATAGGATTTATTTTGGTCCAGAATTGGTAATCTAAAATTAAGCACATAGTCTAAGATTAGAGCTCTACAGGTATACTGTCACCCAACAGAGTTGGTGGTAGAATAAAGTGCCTCCGTGGACAAACAGCTTAGGGCCCACACTAAGATAGGATGATTTTCTTTCTACTTCTGAGATAAAATACAACACATAGAATTAGTTTGAATTATCTTGCAATTTTGGAAAAAAAAAAAGGGCAGGGGAATCTATACTGGTCACTGTTACCATATATTACTCTAAACAGAAAAGTTATAATTGTATGTAAAAAAATATCTGAACCGTCCTGAAGCAGAAGCTGTGCAATGTTTCTTTTATCCTATAAAAAAAGAACAAGTAAAGCAAAAAGAGAGCTGAAGAAAATACACTATTTTGAAAATGTGTTAAAAAATTTCTGGAACTGATGAAATAGTTGCATTATTCTGACAACTATTTTTTTCAGTGTTAGTTACATAAAAAATAGAATCATTATCTTGTAATGCCCTATTATCTAACAATTATTCCAAACCATTTATCTGACACACAGGAGTATAAGCTTATACTTCATGTTGTTAGCTGATGGGTCTAAATTTAAACATTATTTCTATATTTATTACAAGTTACACTTAGACCTTAGAAGTAGTGCATCCACAATTAAATTTAAAAAAGAAATATGCACACAAAAATAGAATAAAAAAATTCCCTGATGTTCCAAAACCTGAAGGACTCTTTCAGCATCATAACTTGTTTCACAATGCCTCCTCTAACAACTAACATTAGCTCTCTTAGAAAAGGAAGCAGACAGTACACAGCCTCCATCTTTTTCCTTCCTTCTCATTATTTTAGATTTCTTCCTCCTTTACTTTATCCCTGAATGCCTCCTTGGCATGACCTGATGAAGAAACTATGTAAAAGCAATGAGAAATACATTAATTTGCTCTGCTGAGATAAATTACAATGATACCAGGGTACACATACCCCAGGACTCAAAACAAAACAAAAATAAAACAACAACGACGACAAAAAAAAAAAAAAAAAACACAGTACTCAAAAACACCAGTACTCCTTTAACTTTGCCTGCACCACCTGACCCCAAATACTTCTACACACTGATTAACACAAATTTGTCATTTTAAAGTATCTTCCCTTTACTGCTATTTATGAAACCCCTCAAAATCATGAAAATTGAATTATATACACACCTGTTACCTACTTTAAGACTGTTCACAAGTAGCTGCTATTAATTTTTTTTAAAAATGTTGACGCAGAAACTCATTTCAAAGAACCATGCATATTCAGCCTTTGTAGAAAGAGGGGAAAAGAGCAGGTCACACACTTCAGACTGAACAGTCCTTTTTCAGAAAATGCTCCATGGTCAAATTTCCTTGCTCACATAAATTTAGAACCTAAAATCAGAGCTGAAGAAATAACAAGTCCTTTGTTCTAAAATGTGAAAAAGAAAACTACTACACATATTAGGCTTGAAGTCTTAAGAATATAAAGTCATTCAAGTAAAAGAATTAACTTTTCTCAAAAAGAAACAGAAACTTGCCAAGAGTTTAGTTTTCCCCTAAAAAGGGAAAAAAAAAAATCTGTGCAGCTCAAAGGGTTCACTATACCGTAGATGAGAAGAGTGCATAACTCATACAACAGAAATAATGTATTTTTTCCTTCCTGGAGGGCTCCTGACAGACCATCCCTCCTCCATCTGAGTGCTGCTGCTTGCTTCCTCACAACATGTGCAAGACCTGGACCAGTAACCTCATGCAGCCTCCAGCGAAACACAGAGTACAGGGATACACGGTAGCTTAATTACTGCTCATTAGATAACGAAACCAGGTGAGTGTCACATCATAAGCACGCTGTAGGAAAACGTACCCATGGTCTCCTTAAGACTCAGACATCCAAACAAATCAATTCAGCGGCAGCAGCTGCAGTGGGTTACCTGATCCAGCGCCCAGGCCATGTGCACAGCCACATCCACAGTTACCTGGGTTACCTTATCAACGAGGAACCGGGACTTTGGCCCAGGGCAGCATTAACTACTCAGAAATTTAGGACACAGAGATGCTGTCTGATTGTGTCTGCTAATGAAACATCCCATTCCATACCAAAACATCCATATCTTAATATTATGACCTCAATTCTGCAACTTCAGTTTTTCCACGGAAAAGGTAAGGGGAAAGGAAGGATGAATCTATGAAAATCGTCTCAGGTTTATAATAATTTACTTTTCAAGGCAGCCAATGTCTTTAAACATCTCAGAGGTTCCTCAACAAAAAGGTTCATCTTTCTTCCTAATGTCTTCTAAAAGGAGACCAAACTTGTTGAATGTTTGTTAAAATCATAACAAACAACTATCTTAAGAGAATGCTGCAGGATTTCTAAAATGCTGAGCCTCCACAACAGCCAAACCATCCATTATATTCCAGCTTTCTTCTCATCTTTCAGATGTGACAGCATGTTGAACTTGCCAAATGAGCAGGAAAACCTACAAACACTAAAGTGTCTTGCAAAAACAAAGACCAACCAAAGAAGGAGGCAAGTAATGGGTTTTTCTCTCATTCCTTCTCTATTTCCATTTCATCAGTCTCTGTAAATGCACAGAGCACCTCCTCTCCCCTCCCCTCTGGCTATGCAAGCACTGTCTAGCAGCCTCTGCTAGCGTGGAAAACAAGAAACAAGCCATGGATTCTTTCAGATCTTCCACACAGCATTCCCACACGGAGAACTCAAGCTTCTCAAGAAGTCCAACCACTAGGAGCAAGGATAAAAACCAGCAATAAATAAATATGCAAGAATTCATTCCCTTTCTGTGTTTTTCAAGACCATGCATATTCTCATGTCTGTATGGCATAAACATACATTGCAATTTTTCTACAGAGTGGATTAGGCCAGTTTAACAGTCCAGATACCCAGTAATATAATTTTTTTTTTAAGTCTTATATATTAATTTTCAAAGAGCCTTGAAAGGATCTGGCAGCTAATAGGATAGACAGCACTGTTTCATAACAGCTTGCAAAAAAATTCAGTCTATTTTTAGATGGGTGAAAAGAATGTGGTTTTTTAAAAAAAAAACAACAAACCTCTTATAAAATATAAAGATGTTTTCATTTATAACTGACCATGCAGATGATATGTCAAATCAATCTCCAGGTGAACAGTACCATATTTAAATCCTCAAAAGAAATCTGTAAGCACCTACAACAACCACATTTTAATCTTTATTGCATGATAATACATCATGCTGTTAAAAAATATTACTTTTTAATAAATGACATTCAAATGAATCTCAGACAAATACATTTTTTCTAATTGTGTGTTATGATCCTTTAAAAAGGACCTCTTCATCTAGGACTACCATTAGTTCAACTATGAGCACGTTCTGCTCAAAACCAGACTGATCAGATGTCAGGTACTGCATAATATTGATTTGATAAAATAAATATCTGTATTATATACCAAATTCCCACACAACAATGCCAACAGAAGTAATTCCAAAAATCAAATTAACACCTGTTTCCTTTACTATTTTCACTCCATCATCCTCCCTGTTACCACCACCATTTTATGAGTCTTGTAATTAAAAATTTTAGGCATAAGAGTGGGATAAAGGTTAACAAATAAACATTTGCATTTTCTCTCCTCATTCTTCATTTTGAACAAGTAAATATTAAAATTTCTCTCAAAGCTCTTCTTAAATTTCTCCATTTTGGAAGGGTGACTTAACATCCCATTCCCCCCCCCCACCATTTTCTGTATCTTTCATTGCTGGTATTTCGCTTTAACTACAGCTGGTAAAAGGCAATGCAGTTTGCTTCTACGTATCATACATAAATATACTTATAAATAAAATTAAATTGCTCTTTTTGGTTTTTCAAACCACCCATGCCACACTGCACTCCTTCATTTTGAAAGATGTCTTTTAGCCTGTTTCCTTAAGATAGCATTCAGTGCTTTACTGTGTCTCTATGCTGAGCCATTCAATAAAATAAACTTTAGATCATCATTTCAGCCTAACACAGTTTGAGAGCTTTAAATTAATAGTGGGGGATTTTTTGTCCACGTCCAATATTAAAATGGTGGAACAGAACATTCAGAGGATATTTTGCATACAGCCAAAATGTTTATTGTAAATAATGGGGAGAAAATGCTGTTATGTTTCTCTAGACTGAAGCAGTTTCAAAAATAAAAATGCCCTAAAATTCCGCTGCAAGCAAAATAGAAGTGAGCAGGACTGGTTTATTTAAAATCAACAAAATAATCACCAGGAGACTATTTCACATCAGAAGATTTAAATGTACACTTAGTACCTTTTAGTATGTCTCTAAAAATGAAACAGCTACTTGAAAAAGCACTAATCTGACTGACAGATAAAATAATTGCTTTAAAAGCACTTCTGAGTCATTTTGTCCTTACCTGCAGGCATGAACCATTACTGCATGCAGTGACTGTTCCATTTCCTAGCACAGACTTGAACAGGAATCATATCTATCTTACAGAATGTGACTAATAGGGGGATTTGCGATTCTTGAGCTACTTTCCAAGGGACACTCCCTTTTCCATATAACAGGGCACGAAACGCTTCGCCGAGTTCTATTTCCTACCCATGTGAAGCGGCAGGAGCGCGGCAGAACGGCGGGGTCTGTGCGATGCCGCTGGCGTGACGAGCGCGGGGTCCGCACCAGCCAGCCCAGCCCGCCCCGCCGCGATCCGCATGCTGCAGCCCGCCGGGCTCCGCGGGACGGGCTGGGACCCGCAACCCTCGGC
>VZTR01002261.1:13562-25457 GCA_013400775.1 Chaetops frenatus | reverse complement strand
AGGGCAGAGATCCACTGTTGCAGAACTGAACTAATACAGCTTCTTCTCCCCGCCAGCCCCATGCCGTTCAGGAGCTAAAGAAGTGACAAAGGAGCAGCTAAACATAAGTACCTTCAATTTTTTGCAATGTGAACCCTGCCATACAAGTTTCCATACATCCTTTTAAAAATAATATTATACTAAACAGATGCAAGAAAAAATATACTTCATTTTTAATTAATATGTAGGTTCATCCACACATTTTGTTAGTCAAATCTGATCACAAACTAGCANGGAAGCATACAGAGTATAACTGCCCTAAAATAAATTGTTCTTCCAGATGTTGCTAAGCTTTTGAAGTGAGGAAAAAAATAGTAGCTTTATAGACTTCTTCAGGTCTCTCATGCATAACATTCACATCAGTGCTGATACACAAGCCAGCAACTGCCTCACTGAAGTGACAGAAAACCAGCTGTTTGCAATCTCCTCTTGAGGAGATTACATTAATATTCTTAGTATTATTCCTCTTCAATATGTTAAATAATATTTCTGCTCAGAGCATGAGGAAATTACAATCGAACTTTTAAGGTTATGCCATACTTGAAATATTAAAATCACCATTTTAAGAAACTGTTTACTTCAAAATGATAAAGCAAACTTGCTCCTTTCCTAAAGAAGTGTAAGAAAAAGTGAAACTGAAATGCACTTTAAATGTTAAAGTTTTGTAAGAGTCATGTTTTAATTACTGCTCTGAATGTAAAGCATGTTTTGAAAAAACACTCCCTCATCCCACACACACGTCCTAGCGACCAGATAAAAGATACAAAGGGAAGTACAGATCCTTTTTTTCTGTACACTGCACAAGTTCAACTACAGTTGGATCCTGCTCATGCCCAGCTCAGCAGACACACATAATAGGATTCAATATCTAATGACAGGAAACAATATATAGACTTTTTTTTTCCAAGTCTTTCATCTTCCTTTGAATAAAGGGGAAGATGGATTTACTCATTATCTACAGGTACATTAAATGGACTTAATTAAGTACCAACTCTTTTGGGGTTTTTGAGAACCTATATGTTGCATCTGATCTTCTCCTAATGACCTCAGAGCACTGCTTCTTTCTGATATACTTAAGACTACTGGAACCATATGCTCAGATACTTTTAAAGAAGATATTAATAGTAATATCACTGTTGTCCTTCTAAACAGTTTTCCACACATGAGCTGTGGTTGAAAAATAATACTTTCACAAAATATTCTGAGGAAAACCTGTCTTCCTTCAAAATGGCCGCTAGTCCCAGTTAGTACCCAAGAGTTAAGTCTACCCTAATTCCTAAAGACAGACATCCTTCACATGCATATGACACTGCCAGTTGCTTAGCACTGTTCTCCTTAACAGAAATAGAGGCCAAAGCTGATCTGAAAGACAGTACATATCTTAAATGGTAGTTGTTGCCTTGTTTTTGCAGAAGAAAATGGACGACTATTTATTGAAAACTTACAGAACAATAGTATTTTATTCAAAAAAAATAGCAACAGCAGTACTATCATTTTACAACTTCATTTCACTGAATCGTCACCATGAGGTGGACACTGAAAAACATGGGATACAGAAAGGAGTGAAACATGGGAGGAAGNAGAGAAAGTCTTTTATTTCAGCAATGTGAAAGAAGAAGAAAAAAATTGATATGGAAACTGGGAATCTCTGAGGGATATATGCATAATCTGGAAAAAAGAACAGAGGAGCAGAATTAGCTTCGAGTTTTATTTGTTTTATCATTTAAAAAAAACACATAAGAGCTCTCCACGATAAAATAAACAAAAAAACCCTAGCTGCTGTTCAAGCACAGATGGAAAAGTGTGGACAAGGTATATGGCACTGCACAAACTGTTCCCTGTGACATATGGGTAGATATCAGAGTCACCACAATTTCAAAGTCAACTGACAGAAGTCACTGTTTCACTAAAAATTTAATCATGTCTACCACAAACAGATTATCTCAATGGTCTACAACATGTTCATCAGTCAAGATTAAAATATCTTACTGACAGTGCATGTATTAAATTTATCCAGGGCAGAGATCCACTGTTGCAGAACTGAACTAATACAGCTTCTTTTCCCCGCCACCCCCATGCCTTTCAGGAGCTAAACATAAGTACCTTCAATTTTTTGCAATGTAAACCCTGCCATACAAGTTTCCATACATCCTTTTAAAAATAATATTATACTAAACAGATGCAAGAAAAAATATACTTCATTTTTAATTAATATGTAGGTTCATCCACACATTTTGTTAGTCAAATCTGATCACAAACTAGCAGGTTTAGTGCTTTTCTTCCATTTTCTTTGTGGAGTATATGTTAGGATACAAGCTTGAGGTTCTTTTAGCCTTTCTTCTACACCATCTTTAAACATATACTTCCTTATCAATATCCATCCTAGTCTACTCTCCACTGAATTTTCTATCCTTACATCATAGCTACAGTTGGATACATAGCTCGGATCTTGAAATTTGCCTATAAAACCCTTATCCTGCTGCAAGTTGACTGCTTCCAGTATTACTGGAAGAAATAGTCCTGCTTCCCAAATGAATCTATGACGACAGATCTGAAACTATTAAATCAAATTAATCAAACTGACTATTCTAAGTAATTGTTCAGCATTGAAGTCATGAAATGCACTAGGAACTTTGGTATCAGTAACGTGGTTTTATGTGGACAGATCTGTGTTTTGAGCTTTGGATAACTGTTGTACAAATGACATGCTAAACAGCACAAAAGGCAATAGGTTTAAATTCTCCTGATGAGGCACTGGACACCAGACAAAATTAGACGGATTTGCACACAACTTGAGAAATTCACCGCTTTATATGTTTTAGATCATGTACTTTTAAAATAAATAGTTCTAAAAGACTGCTAGAATCACAGGCTCTGTGATTGAAACGGGTTTCAAAATGGCACAAACACAGAGCAAGCCTTAATTTGATAAGCATATGAATACTAAATAGGGAAGTATGGAAGCATACAGAGTATAACTGCCCTAAAATAAATTGTTCTTCCAGATGTTGCTAAGCTTTTGAAGTGAGGAAAAAAATAGTAGCTTTATAGACTTCTTCAGGTCTCTCATGCATAACATTCACATCAGTGCTGATACACAAGCCAGCAACTGCCTCACTGAAGTGACAGAAAACCAGCTGTTTGCAATCTCCTCTTGAGGAGATTACATTAATATTCTTAGTATTATTCCTCTTCAATATGTGAAATATTATTTCTGCTCAGAGCACGAGGAAATTACAATTGAACTTTTAAGGTTATGCCATACTTGAAATATTAAAATCACCACTTTAAGAAACTGTTTACTTCAAAATGATAAAGCAAACTTGCTCCTTTCCTAAAGAAGTGTAAGAAAAAGTGAAACTGAAATGCACTTTAAATGTTAAAGTTTTGTAAGAGTCATGTTTTAATTACTGCTCTGAATGTAAAGCATGTTTTGAAAAAACACTCCCTCATCCCACACACACGTCCTAGCGACCAGATAAAAGATACAAAGGGAAGTACAGATCCTTTTTTTCTGTACACTGCACAAGTTCAACTACAGTTGGATCCTGCTCATGCCCAGCTCAGCAGACACACATAATAGGATTCAATATCTAATGACAGGAAACAATATATAGACTTTTTTTTTCCAAGTCTTTCATCTTCCTTTGAATAAAGGGGAAGATGGATTTACTCAGTATCTACAGGTACATTAAATGGACTTAATTAAGTACCAACTCTTTTGGGGTTTTTGAGAACCTATATGTTGCATCTGATCTTCTCCTAGTGACCTCAGAGCACTGCTTCTTATGTTTCTGATATACTTAAAACTACTGGAACCATATGCTCAGGTACTTTTAAAGAAGATATTAATAGTAATATCACTGTTGTCCTTCTAAACAGTTTTCCACACGAGCTGTGGTTGAAAAATAATACTTTCACAAAATATTCTGAGGAAAACCTGTCTTCCTTCAAAATGGCCGCTAGTCCCAGTTAGTACCCAAGAGTTAAGTCTACCCTAATTCCTAAAGACAGACATCCTTCACATGCATATGACACTGCCAGTTGCTTAGCACTGTTCTCCTTAACAGAAATAGAGGCCAAAGCTGATCTGAAAGACAGTACATATCTTAAATGGTAGTTGTTGCCTTGTTTTTGCAGAAGAAAATGGACGACTATTTATTGAAAACTTACAGAACAATAGTATTTTATTCAAAAAAAATAGCAACAGCAGTACTATCATTTTACAACTTCATTTCACTGAATCGTCACCATGAGGTGGACACTGAAAAACATGGGATACAGAAAGGAGTGAAACATGGTAGGAAGAAAGCACACACTGCAGATCACAAGAGTGAAAACAAGCTTGAGAACATCCACCATACAGTCAAGCTTGTTTCTGCTCCTCCAAAAGGGAGAAAAGAACACAAAATGCACAGATGAATTTGCCTTTTACCTGTTTAAATAATTAGTTTCCAAATATATATAATTCACATAAGTTACAGCCCTGAAAAATTTTTTTGGATTATGTATTAATAATTTTGAAGGAAGTTTGTAGATAAATTTGAGGAAACATTAAATATTAAAGAAGAAAAGCATTACGATATGCTACAATTACTCAATAAATGGCCCATTAGGAACACAAGGAAGAAGAATTACCTATGTTTAACTAGTTAAACATAACTATTAAGATAATAATAATATTAACTGTTAGATAAAACACAGTAAGTAATTTGTTGTAGTTTCCAAACCTTGTCTAGAGGCAAGTGGTTTGCCAAGCATACATGGACAGCTTTTCTGCCAGAGCTGAAAAAAATTCAACTTCCAGCAAAATAATGAGTGTTAGATACCCTCAAGCTACATCACTTCTACTATCCTTACTATCTTAACTCAATGGATGGAGTGAATGATTTCTGATTTCTAATACAAAACATTTTTAATTTATTCCTTTTATATTCTAGTGTACAATTATTACTGTGTTAGGATCCTTCTGATAATAGCAGTTTCTTTCTGGTCTATAATTTGTCTAAATGTCTTAAGTGCTGTTCATATTTTCAACTACTATTATTTTTCCATCATTTGTTATTATGTGCTTTTATTTTTTTTCAAAATTCAAGAAAAAAAAATAAATTGCTCTAATGTAGCAGAATGACAATTCCAGTTTTAAAGAAAAAACAGGTTTCTATTCATCCAAACTGAGTCAAGCGTATGTTACCTTATAAAGACTAAAGCAGTGACTCATAAAATCTTGCAGACATTGATTCCTACCTCTCCTAGGAGATGAAGCTACATGATTTACCCAAAAGGATTAAACGAGGTCATAATTATTGAATACATGTAATAACCTTAAAGTTCAAGTTAGAATTTCTTCAGTTTTATTTTTTTTAATCATTCACTGTTCTAAAAAGCTTTGTTTTTACATTTTGTTACAAAATTTACAGATAGAAATCCTTATAGTAGAAATACTTTTAAATTGAGGTATTTAGACAGCATATTCACTGAATGCTTTTCAGTAAGTTTTTATATTGTGATTATTACTACAGTATCTACACAACTGGTTTTTCCAAATATTCTTGCAAGGTTTTTAACATTTCTTATCCAGCATATCATCAGGCTCTTACACTCCTTGAATTTTTGGATGCAAAGACATTCTCAGCTCTGTTCCTCTAGGGCATGAGAAGGACTTATTTCACCTTTTCCTGGCCTCATAAGAGTACAAGCAGTTCTCAGAAAAAGCTCCATCAAAAAAGCACATCATCCCAAGCACAAAGCAAGCCAAAAATCTTTCCAGTTTAGCAGTAACTTGTGCCTCGCTGGGACATGGGGTCCACATGGTGATCAGCTTACCCAAAGTCTAAGTCTTGAGGAACACTGGACAGGTTACAGAGTTGTCTCTCTCAAACTTCTTATAGAAGTGTTCCATATTGTTTATATTAGAGACAAGGGGCAGACTAGGGAAACAAAAAGTGTTTTTACATGAAGGAATAAGAGCAAGAGGAGCATCCTCAGCAGCCATTAAAAGTGCCAAACCCAAGATATTGATGCCAGCTGTACCATGCCACACTCACCAAGTAACAGCCAATACTCCCGGCTTTACCTCTAGTTGCTACATTTGGACACAGTGTAACTCCTGTGTAAATAAGCCTGACCATGTCCACTCAGTAGTACAAGCTCTGGAACCACTCACCATGGAATGAAATAGGAATGATTTCTCTCACAGCAACCTTCCCAGTATTTAACAAACCTCAAAATTCTGTATCTGAGCAGTCAGCCATCCTTCAAGTATGCTCTCTGCAGCTTGTTTCTTGTTGAAAAGACAACTGAAGGGCCAATGCAAGCTCTGACATCCTACTAGAACCTGTCAGACCAACATCAATTACTGCAAGGAAAAGGCTTTGGATCTGTGGCATCTGCACACACCTTTGCTGTCTCTGAGGTAAAGCACACAACTGGCAGAAGAAACTTAACATGAAAGCACCAGCACTTTCCAGCCATTGGCAATGCACGTGCACTGACTGTAACATCCCTGCCTCTCACACATGGATGTGCCTTCCTGCTGCCATCACCACCACCACCGACAGCAAAAAAAAACCCCGAGACACTGCACAGAAGGAAATCGCTGTCTACTGTAACACACACACCCCCAGTAACCACAACAAAGCTGTCATGATCACATCTGAGAACATATACTATTCTCTGTTAATATAACATCATTTTATTACCTTAAATTTTTTAGTTAAGTAAATGGATCCACCTATTCTTTAATTACATCTTGATCAAGTTTAATCTTTTGGAAAGAGTATCATCAGTAATGCTGTAACACAGAAAAATTAAATTTCAGAATTACTACTGGAGATAAAATTGTACTGATGACAAATTTTAAATACGCATGCAGTGCCCACAAAAGGAGGAACCTTTTAATTATATTTCAAGTGTTTTTCTCACATACCATTTTCACTCTTAAATTGCCAGTGCTCTGGATTTACATAGCAACATGAAAATACTGGGGATTTTTCTACTGGGCTTCTCCCTAGTGCAGTGGACATAGCAGTAACACAGGAAAGTGTTTCTTTAACCAAATGTTAAAAAACACAACACTAATAACCTGGCATTCAGCCAGCTTACACTTCCCGTTTTGTAAGGAACGGAAATACCTTTAGTTCTTTAGATGCCTGTCTGTGAAGTCTGAATATAATTACAGCATAATACATACATGTACTAAATATCTATAATTGGAAATATTGAAAAATATGTACTATGTTCACAAAAATGGAAAGAGAAAATATGAGGTGTTTCCAGGTAAGGGAGTGCTATGAAAGCCTTCTAGTCCTGAAGGACTTCTATTAGGAATATTTTTAATTTTATAAATAAAACATACAACATGCATGTAAAGACATATAAAAATATCACCTTGCTTTGGTTTTGCTCTGTTCTTCAAAGAAATGGGATGATTAAAAAAAACCCCAAACAATATTATATATATACAACAATAGTAAATTATTGAAAAGGAATCTGGAGAAATATCTATAAATTTTTGCTGCAAGATATGAAAAACGGAAGAAGAAATTTTTTAAAATTTGATCAGAAAAAAATTCTGGCTACTAAAGATAAAACATTTTTATAGGAAAGAAGTGAGTTGAAAGCAACCCCAGTAAGGGAGGTATTTACAGAGAGCATAAGTTTGTCCAGACCTGATGAGATCTAAACCTGCAATTGGTAAAGCTGTTTACATCTCTGCTGCTTGCCTTTTTTTACTGTTGTTCATTAATATCTCATCTACACTGTATGATAATCAGCCATTGCTGATGTAAAATTACAGATGTTCTTGGCTGGCCTGCAAACCTACCTCTTCAACATTACAACTTTCAAGGTTATTTTTTTTAGTTCTGCTTTTATTCTTTTCACACCCTCTCCTTCTCCATCTGACTTCCCCATCACTTATTCAGCAATCATATGAGAAACCTGCTATTGTCTGGCCTAAAAGCTGGCTACAAATAAGTTTCTTCTGTAGTGAAGACACAGCGATGTAGGTGGCGAGAAATCACTCTCCACTCTCTGCAAACGCGTGGTGGTGATGTCATGGCCCTCTGGTACCTCCCATCTTCTCCCAGATTGCACAGAGCAGATATTATCGAGCAATGCTGCTGGAGGTGCAGAAGGACATCACCCAGCACGTCACCCAGCCTTCTCCTCCCCTGCACCCCCACCTGCTCCACTCCTGGTCCCAGCACTGGTGGCATCACTGCCACGTGCCCATACACAGCTGATGGCATCTTCAAACCAGGAACTCAGGGCTTCTACACGTGCCACTTCTGCACGAGGCAGAGACTTCATCCTTGGCAGGACAGGTTTTCAACAACAACACAGCCCTAAGTTTGGCAGTTGTTAGAGCAACATTTAAACAAGATACAAAGCTGAACAGGCTGCCAACAGTGTCAGTTACATCCTTCATAAAAATAAAACCCTACTGAACTAAAAGAAACTGCTTCAGAAACTGACCAACACAGATAATCACAAAGACATCAAAAGATAAAAGAAAATGGGAAGACAGATTGGCAGGTAACACTCTACCGACAGTGTAGGTTTTGCTGAGGACTCAGAGCAAAGGTGCATCCTTAAAGCATTTCCCTTTATATAAACACAAGCGAACAAACTGAAAACTTGGCAGAGTAAAATAAAAAACCTGATGAAAGAGCATTGGAAAGCTGTACTATCTGAATTCTCTTCAAGTTCCATTATCCTATTCACCATTCCCTAAAGTATCTAAGTTTAAAGTCACAGAAGACACATGCCTGAAAATCAGATTATTCAAGTTTCAACAGGACTGGCAAGTCGAGCCCAGACAAACCTCACCGATGTTCATCCTGGCTCCCATACACAGAAGGAAACAAGCTTCAAAGATCATATTTTTAAATGCCACTACTACTTCACCCTGCCTTTGGGAAACATGGAATGTGACTACGTTTATATAATCTTTATTTGCTCCTGGTATTTAACACCCATAATGAGAAACTATGTATAAGCATCACAAGAAGAGACCATCTAACAAATTGATTCTAAACAATGTGATTTTCCTAAGTTATAAGAATTACCAATATAGCTTCAAATGTTAATTAGTAACTACATGAAGGAAAAGAAATTTAAAGGAGTACAGAGACTGTTGGGAAACACATGGAGTAAAATAAAATGGGCAGAAATCACTGAGAGCAGAGAAAAATGAAGCAGGAGAAAAATACAGCAAAATTTCTGGTAGAAAGAGAAGGAACATTAACAGAGAAAAGGTATGTTGCTAAGGCAAAAATAGACAGCTGAAGACAGTAGACAAAGGATGAGAAAGCTCAGGAGAGTGTAGGAAGAAAACCAAACTAAAAAAGAGGACTAAAACTTGCAAGAGAAAACACTAAATGCAGCACATGTATTCAAGTGACCTGATATGAGGTTGTTAAGAAGGGCAACAAGAGCATTTTGAATATTTTAAGGAAGACTGATGTGTGCTTTTCTATGCAGTGTCTACAGGATACCCCAGAATACGTACTGTAAAATACCACTTGCTTTCCACTCAAAAGGACATGACAATAACGACATTACTGCTCTCCCCCCACACCTGCACTGCTACTTCTACTCAAACGAGCAACTATGCAGTGACAAGAGCAGCTGAGGAAATAGCAGATCTGCAAGTTGCACCCATCACCTTACATCTAAAGCCATGTTTTGGAGATTTCTATACACTAGAAAATATGGTATCTTGAGTACAATTTAACCTGATTTTAAGAGATTATAAAGTGTATTTAGAAAACCTGCAGCATCTATTTTTTTTACATTAGAAATTCAGCTTTTGTCCATTTTGAATAATTCAGTACAATAACATCATGGAAACAAGAAGTAAAACATACATTTAAAAATTGGATCCTCTTCAGAGTTTTGATTAGTTATCTTTCATTCTTATTATATAGAAGACTAGGAAAAAGAGCTTGCTTTTTTTATTTTTTAAATATGCAACACCCCCAAATTGCTAAGTAAAGTTGGAAAGACTGCCAATCAAAATAAGTCAGCAAACCACTCCTCCAACAAGAATAAAAAAAAGGCAAGACTTAACATTGCCCTGGTTTATTTTTGCTTAGAAATATCATTAGGAAAAATGACTGCAAGTGATAAAATATTCAGACTTTATCCCTCCAGGATAATTATTGCAAGTATTGCATTCCTCTGTTAATATGCTTGAGAAAGCACATAAGGAAACCAGACAAAGAAAAGGCCAGATTGAGAAGAAGTGTAAATTAAATTATTTTATGTTACATTTGTCTATGTCTAAAGATCCTCTCAAAAATGTAGCTGAGCAGTTGTAAAAGCTAGTAAACCCAGCATTTGCAGATGTATAAACCCCTAGTGTACTATCAAGATCATTGAGGATATCAGCATTATTTTTAAGAGAGAAAAAATGGCTTTCCTACAGTTCTACATGTTCCACTGACTGAACAGGCATAATGACAATTCGCAACCACTGACTTTTAGACAGATTAAACAAATTCTGCCTTTTGGTGTCTTCATCTGAGTTACCAAGCTCCTTTTACCATAGGCAGGGCAAGTGCCTATGTTGACAGTCCGGCTCATTACTTGGTTGATCTAATCCCAAACAGGCTGAATCACTCCAAATGCCAGCACCTTTCCCCCAAAAATAAAGAAGTTTGTGTAACCAGATCAAATGTGGATGCCTACACTGAAGACATCCACATGAGAACCAGTGAACCCCACTTTTACTGTACAGATTCAGATAGTTGTATCAATTCATATAATCTTCACCCATTTAGTTGCCAACTTCTGTTGTCATTTAACATGGGATTAAAATATCACTTAACATCACCTGTCTTTGTGTATTAATAACACCATCCTTCTATAAGGTATAAACAGGGAAAGAAGGCTATGGCTAGGATGGATTTTTAGTTTGTTGAACAGTAGAGTCACTCAGCTGCTCAATTTTTTTAACTGCTGTTTTTCACTGCAATCCACACATGATAAAGATTAGAACAGGTACTAATATACCTCCAGTAGCGCATAATCCCTTATACAGATGCAAGTCATCAAACACATTAACATTTCATCTTCATTGAAAAAGGAAGTAACATGAATATGACAAAGTTTGAAGACAGGAAAGGCACAACTAACCAGGGAGAATATTAGTGGAGAAAAAGTGGAGTGCTTATAAAATTTCAAAGAAAATTTTAAGAAGAGTACATAGGCATGTTGGCTGAGAAAAATAATTTTTAAAAAGTAGACAGGGAAAAACAAAGAAATTTCTGTTGTATTTCCTTCTTATCATTACTCTTACATTAATGCAAAGTAACAAAAGGACTTTTTTTTTTTTTAAAGTACTATGGCAAGACAGACAAGGAAGTACACAACAGCACAGGGACATTTAAATCCTGATGGAAATGCACTCAGGCTGATAAAGTTAAATGGGATAAATCTAAACCTGCAGCATCTATGATTAAGGACTGTAAGAACATTTTCAGACCTATAATGCCCCTAATCTCTATTCAGATGAAATTCCTGGTTACCAAGCCAAATTTTTTAAACCTGTGATGGGTAAAAGCCATTGTAGATACAGTATTTTTATTTACTGTCCTAGAAAATTTAAAATTTCAGGGGGGATAAAAATATTGCTACTATTGGCAGCACAACAGAATTATCAATGTAGCCATTGTGCTGTTTCCAGAGCATGAGTGCTCCAGAACAGGTACTGCACCAGTCTGTGTTCTGCTGCCAGGGCCAGGCTCTGAAAAACTCTGGACACTGCCACAGTGTAGCGGTTTCACATTGACCCTTTTCAACTCAGTTGTGAGGCGAGAGTGTAGCGTAGTGATTTTATGAGAATAAGGA
>VZTR01002261.1:1802-12977 GCA_013400775.1 Chaetops frenatus | reverse complement strand
CCCCCCCCAGGAAGGAGAAAAAAAAAAGTTGTTGTCCTTTAAACTACAACACACAGTTACAGCAACCATTACTGACCCTTTTCAACTCAGTTGTGTCTTGCTTTTTTTTAAACTTTGAAGCTAATACCACACTATCTGTTCACATATGAGCACGTGAATTCCTGACAGAAGACAAGGTTTTAGACACACAGCAGGGTCAAGGAACAGAATCCTCATTGGAAGGACTGAAGTGTCTTTTAAAAGGGCACATTTTAGTAAACATCAGTTGAAAAGCAGCTGAACAGAACAGCTAAACAATAGAAGACTAAATCCTGTAACCATTCAATGGAGTAAGGTTTTAACAAATCTACTAGCAGACAGCTGAATGATACACTAAAATTGAATCTTCTACAGTCCAAGTAACAGGCAAAAGAGAAATAGGTCAATCAACAAAGATGTCATCTTTTGCTGTGTAGCAAAATCTATCCCAGAGTGCTGACATTTAGTGTTTTTTGTTCTGACTTACAACTTTTATAATAAATGTTTATATTAAAATAAATAATGCAACATTTTAAAATACAAAGATACAGGTAGAATTCTTCAAACCAAGAATGTGATCATTAAAGTGAAAATATTACCTAAATTGTAGCTAGCTTTTATTATTAAATCCTGTCAAAAGTAAAAATTATTTTATTCTGCCAATTAACCTGCAATGTCAGACCACTGAAATACCTTTAAAGAAGCTAATGAGAGGCTGTCTAGCGATGGCACAGGTTGGCTTATGCCTTGCATACTGCCATGCATGCAGATTGGCACCACAGCAGCTTAAATTACCTCTCCATTACACTCCTGACAATAGTATGCACATACTGAGTGTCCAAGCAAGAATAGTTGCATGAGATAATCAGAATTTAAAAACAAACACACAAAATACAACCATACCCCAAATACTTTTTGTGCATTTCTGGCACAGCACCCACAAAAACTAGTCAGGTGGTGGGTAACTGGATGATTTTGTCTCCCTCTACTTTTTTTTTTCCTTTTTTTCCCGTTTTTTTGTTTTGTTGTGGGTTTTTTTTAACTTCTCCTCTGAGATGGGGACATCAGTGATTTGCAAAACTGCCTGAAAGAGCAGAGGGTTCACACAGGTGTGGGATTTTTAATCACTGCAAGTCATTTAAGTCATTACAAAATACCAGAAATGCCTAACTTGACCATTTGACCCTACTTGTACAGGGCTGGTGTATGTCCAGCTGGGGCAGGGCCTATATTTGCCTCCTCCCTCTTGCCCTTGGACAGCCACAAGAACCAAATATTCAAGACTGCTGCTAATTTCACACATTTTGCCTTAAGTCTTTCAAAGTTTAAAGCCAAGATTTGTCCTTCTTTGTTAGTCAAGGAGGTTTTGGCAAGCTAAAACAGGCACAAGTACAAGTCTGAAATGTAACCACACTTAGGGGGTTACTAGCAGAGATTAAATCCTGCATATTATTAGCTGCTAACACATGCCAAAAGTAAACCTGTGATCTGCATGTATTTACTCACAGGTGGTGTCATTAGTCACAATCCCAGTTTAAGCCCTCTGGCAGGCCTTTACTCGTCTTTCCTTACTTCATTGGGAGTATGTGGTCTTGAATCATGTGAAGGATTCCTTTTTTTTTTAGTCTTGTCCTTAAGATTATTTTTGTATGCCAAATAGACTATCTACATATTTTAAGCTGTGTGTTAACCTATTAGGATCTGCTCAGAGAGAACATTCTCAGGGAACACTCATCTCCTTTATATTGTTCATTTTCTCAAATAGCTTCATTAGGTGGTGGCATTGTTGTGACTGGCTCAAAAAGCAGCAACCTTCTACTGAATATGAAAAGAATATGTAAATTGTTATGTATGAATGAGGAAAACAAGCATGGTGAATAGCTGTGTTTCCATTTTTAAACACAAAGCTATATGTCCCACAGCTACCTGAAAAATACTGCTCCTGACCAAGTAATATTCACTTCAGTTTGCCTGGTCCTGTTGGTCAGTTCAGTGTTTTCCATGTTTGAGGAGCTCACATTCACCATGTGTTTCCAACACTGATCCAAGAACCATTTCAGTCCTGCTATATACCCACAGAGCTAGACTGGCTCTCTGGAAGAGAAGGACATGTTCATCACTGACCTGAGTTCTGCCCTGTAAGACTCATTCTGACAAAGTACAATGAAAACTTTCATTAGTGTGGCAGAGAGGAAAAGAGGTTGGAATCAATATTTTGTTACAGTCCGTGTTTAAATCCCTCTAGTAATCCCTCTTCCTTTGCAGTTTGCTTTACTGTTTAAAAAAAAAAATCATTAGTCATCTTTTTCCTGTGGCATTCCTCAAGGCAGACTGATTATAATACTGCCTTCTCTCTCTTTGTAAGCAAAATGCTGTAGAGGACACTTGGCACTGATAATGCTCTTGAAATACTGCTTTCCTCTCATCTCAGAGACAGCTGTAGTGCACATAGTTCCTCAAAAAACCCCAATCATGATCAGTAAGTACCAGGATACATTTGTGTTTTATTGACACAGCACTATAGCATAAGTTCATTCAAAATCCAAAATGCACGTTTTTCCAGTGATTGTGGAGAGTGTCAACTGTCAGAGAGATCCCAGACATGTTTCCCTTTTGAGGCCTACTATATTGCCTTCCAAATTAAAATCACTTTCTTTTCTTTGCACATTAGCAAGTACTTTCTGTACCTTTACAAAGAAATGCTAGGATAAGTGTGCTCCAAATACATTATGGTATTAAAGCCTTTTCAAGATACATTTTCATGCTAGGTCCTTATTTTTACCTCCTTCAGCATTACAGCCATGGAGCATTTGAGACAGACTTCAAAGCCTACTAAGACTTCAGTTTTTCATACTGTAGCTTGAACACTGCAATCAGACACAATTCACAGAAAACACTGAGGATCCCCTTTACACCAGCCAAAACGTCTTACATAATAATGAAGTATTCTTATACAGAGTTTACATTAGATCACCCTCAGTTAGGGTTAGAACATACTGTTCCATATAAAAACACAGTGACAAGCCTGCTTCCCTGAACGAAGAGCTTACAGGCTAAGAATACCAGGAGCATACTGTGGGGCAAGAGAAGGCAAGCATGGTGAGATAAAAGCATTTATAAGTACATCTACACAAGCAACATTTATTATCAGAGTAATGCAATTGCCAACCAAATCCATCATCTCCTTAACTCCTTATGGCTGTGATGGCAGAAATGGCTAAGGAGGTTGAAAAAAATGAGTGCAGCGGCTACAAATGTTGGTGATGAAGGGTATTTATAGGACAGGAACACCACGGGAAGAATGGAGCATTTACAGGAGATAAGGAATGAGTGGGCAAGGCTTACAATAGTGACAGATATGGAGAGAGAGAGATGATGCAATCAGATTTGCACATGAGGGAGGAACAAAGTGGGCAAGTGCAGATAATAAGGGAAAAAATAATCTGGATCAGTTTAACAGCAAATGTTGAAGAAGAAATTTTGAAAGGATATTTCAGTCAAAATAATTAATAGGATTCAATGCGTATGCTTCTTGGAAGTACTCAAAGGGATTATCTGCAGTGATCAAGTTGGTAGATAAGGTATATGTATTTTCTTTCTCACATAAATTCTTCTACCCACTTGAGAAATTGCCTTTTAGCATATAAATATATTATACTGCTCCCAGCCTCAAGTAAGATGCTCTTCTGGATTTTGTATCTTATGTCACAGCACAATATCATGCACTCCAGGCTGTTTTTTGGGGGGTTGGGGGGGTTTTTCTTAATTGTTTTAAGAACATTCATGATTCCATACTAACATCATATGGAATAAACTGGCAGTCTAACAACTTCATCTGCAATATGATATCTTTAGCAGCACAGTGTTGTTTAACATATGAAATTAATGTTATGCAAAATTTGAGGAAGAAGGGATCTTGCTGCAATGCCACTGAGAGCAGGAATATTAAAATACTATGAATTAAATTACTGTCTTCTAGTATCGTGTACTTTAAAATACTTTCCTGTAATTGATTTTATGACTTCATTAGATGACAAAACTATATTGATTTCTTAAATAAATGTGCATTTCTTTAAATATCTACTGAATTCTGTATTCACTTAAAATATGCCTGAATAGTAGGCTATCTCAGCATTATTCAACCTTTAAAACAACAGTGCATATATTTAACACTATGGATATCTGCTTTTTGCCTCTAAGTATGCAGCAATATGGAGAAACTGCTACCGTTCATTATACTCTAATACTTTTCTTGAATCACACATTTCTCTATCATGAACTGGGCAACTGCACAGTGTCACTGACTGCCAGTAATTATCGACAATGTCACATGACCAGTCAACATCTCCTTTCTGCAGCTGAACCCAAAACACAAAAGATGCTAAATCATTCAACTAGTTCTCCAAAGGATGATCACAGGTCTCTTTCCCAGATTTTTCAATAACTACAGAGATCAAAGTAGCCTTCACCCACTACAACCTTCACTATGAATCTACTCTAAGAGGGTGCTAAGCATCATTTGAAGGCCAATTTTGGCACGCTGAATTTCTAACTGTATGTGGCTTGTCCAATCATGCAGGAGAAAGATATAGATAATGTTGTTTAACCCATCTAAAAAAAAAAACCAAGAAAATCAAAGGTCATACATGTAATGATTTTCTAGAAAGAAATACCAGCTCATAAATTAAGATCAAAACCTTTTTTGTCTATTGATTGCTTCACTTCTCACTCTTGAAAGTCCTGTTTTAGGTCAAATCATGCTCATTAAATGTAATGATCTCACAGCATTGTCACTGTCATAAGCACCACCTGCTCCCTGAGCAGAGCCCCGGAAAACTTCAAACTGTAATAGTCATCAACATGGGTCAGGACAAACCAGTTCGAGGTCCTTGCTCTTCTACCATCAAGATGATCAAATAAAACAAGTTCAATGAGAATAGCTCTAGAAGTGAGAAAAATAACATAGAATGCAATTACTCCAACCACTGAGTCTTCAGTGCAGCTGTCAGAGATACCAAATTCTGCAACATTTATGGCAAGAAGCTCATGTAGATTCTAATGGTGGTATGTGTGCATGCAGCCTGCATACAACCCTGAATCTCAGAAAGTCCTACCTCTTCAATGAGGTCTTAACTGACCAGTGTATTTCATCCATATCCCATTAAAAATAAAGAAGGTAAGTCAAAAGGCAGAAATATAACTTCTGAAACCCAGTGGGACAGAGTTTCATAGGATAATGCTTTAATATTTGTAGATCATCAATCAAAACATGGAAGGCCACATTTAAGGGAATTAATTTTCAAAGCAATACTTCCTGTAATTACTTAAAAATAAATTGACTATTGTGTATTTAATCATTACAGTAAAATATACAATAATGTAGAAGAACTGTCATTCTCTTTTAATTAAGATATCACAAGCAATCCCCAGACCTGGGTTTGTGCTTGAGGTATTTTTTCCTATAGGAAGGCCACATATCAAAATTCAGAACTGCTGATACTGACGAGGGAGTTCATGAGTTACCCTGAGTGAGAAATGTCCAACAGGGCTTCAAGAGCCCTCAGCCCACAATTTCTTTCAAGAAGGCAGCAAATGAAAGAATATAAAACCTATTAATAGGGCAATTTTAGGGAATGCAAAGTATTTTTCTCTGTTGGAGAGCTGGTATATGGTGAGCTACCACAATGTTCAGTATTATTTACAGAAAACAATTACAGAGCTTACCATTATCGGAAAGGTTACAGATCAGGTAAGACTCCTGATCAGGTTTAGACTCCTGCAAAATGAAATACAAGTATAGGAAAAAAACTGAAACAAAAAAAAGACATCACTCTCAATGTTAGAACAAAAACCATATATATGATAGCTTGATCTGCCTCTGCAACCCTGTGCATGTGCTCTAGGATGACCCTGCTTGGCAGTTCCTGTATAAGGGCCTCTTCCTTATACCAGTGGCCTGTGTTCTGAAAGCTGAAATCAGTGCCACGGGGAAATCCTTCAGATAAAAACTTTAAAGTAATGAGGTCCAAACCAAAATTTATCCCTTGCAAGGCAGACTAAAAATCAAATACGGCTCCAAATTTAAGCACCTTGAGAACATTTATAGGAATTTATCTTTTCCTTTACTTGCAGGCTATTATTAGTTAGTTATTTTCTTAACAAAGCACTGGAAAACCTTGCTTTTACCTATGATGTATTACGGCTTCAGGCTTATAAGTATACAGTTCATGCAAAAATATTGCTATATAGAAGAAATAACATCTTCAGTCATCTCTAACGCAAGTATCAAGAGTAAGCAAAATGAGCAAATAATTTCTAAAACACATATTGTTGCTACCGTTCAAAAGCTTTGTCAACCCGTATATGAGTCTGACAAACAATTCCACTTTGGAAATTCTGTAGTGCATAAAAAAATAAATAACATTTGTTCAGTTTAAAACATCAGAAGTGTTAAACCCACCCTCTTATTTTTGATCTGCTTTAAATCTGACAAATAATTCCTGCTTTGGTGGAGAATCTGTCTGTACAAATATTCTCAGTGCCTAAGACAGTATTTAACTTTCATTTGGTAATTTAATAACTGTAAATGAGATGCACATAAACAAAGAATTTGTTTGGAGAGCCCCATCAGCTGATGTCTGAGATGGGAATGAAAGGTCCCCTTTGTCCACCTAAAAGATGTTTTTCCAAGTGACCTCTGGCATGTCATTCAAATTGAAAGGAGGAGCCTGAAGCTTTCATGAATCTGAGATTATATTCCTATGTGACTTTTGCTAAAGACTTTGAAGTTACCTAGCATAAGTTATTATAAAAAAAAACCCAGTTTGTTAAATTTAGAATATCAAATATGCAACAAGTAACATCATGGATGTAGAGTCCAAAACAAAATTAAATGTAGGTCTCATGCAAAACAAAATTGTCTGGTTTACTCATGTCTTTCAAATAATGATTCAAGAACACTTGATTCAAATACATGCATTGCTGCAAGTAGCTAAAAATGAGTACAAGACTGAGATTATAAATCTAATCATATTCATCTCCTTATATGGATTTATTATATTACCAAAGGTCTTGATTTCAGTTCATCACCAGCAGCAGCACAATCAAATAATGAAGCAAATTCAGACTGGCTCATGCTGGAATAATCCACATTGACTTAGCACTTTAATTACTCATGTTTCAGCCTGCTATAAGCTACTGTGAGGTTTTCCAAGTCAGGGTTTTTTTTTCTCCCAGTGTCCAAATATGTAGCTAAGTATTCCTATTTGTTTTGGGTTTATATTTCCACAGAAGTCTCTACAAATATGAATAAATGCCCTAACGCCTGGCTTAAAACTTCATTTCCCAAATCTGACCCAGAAAAACTTAATATGCCAATTTCTATGATTAATCTTTTTAAATAATTCCCAAGCAGCCTCTTTAGTAATCTAATTTATTTAAGGTAAAATTAGCTTTCTCTCCCTGTTCTTCTGGTATTACAATTAAGCTGTGTTCCACTGGTGTTTTTGGTATTTTAACTTGATATAGCTAAGACTAACTAGCGTTTTGACTGCTTTTCTCACACAACTGAATACAAAGTCTTTCAACCACTTCTGCCCACTCCATACTTTTCACCTCAGCACAAGTGCAAAATGCCACATCTGAGGCAGTTACATCACCCTAATGGTATTCAAAAAACTAAGAAACACAGTATTAGCTTCACTCACACTAGCCATTTCTTTATGCATTGTTAAATAATTCCACACAAGCTAAAGAAGAGCATAGGATTCATAACTATGGCTCTCTGAAATTATAACACTGGTGCACTACACCACACATACTGCAGTCCTGAAACACCACATCTTCAAAGCTGTATCCACACTCCTGATCACTGCAGTTAAGATATGCAGATAGACCTGTAGTCTAAAGCCAAAAATAAAGCAGTATAGGAATACCTAATTCTTACTTAACGTTCCAGTCTTTAAAACCACAGTGATGAGATTTCCCTAAGCTTTGCTTTCTACAGCATTCCACCATAGCCTGGCAGTGAGTCACAAATGCAGTCACAAGTCACAAATCCCTGCTAGACACAAGTTCCAGGTTTGCAGAACACAAAAGCCATTTTCCAAAGCAGCACAGCACAAGAATAATCTTCACAGCAGCACAGCTCCCTCTCCAGCAAAAGGTAAATCCGCAGCAGGAAATGGAATAACAAGGTTATCTAGGAGTGCTCTTTCTTAATGACAAATCTGATTAGTGTTTACGGTGATTTTAGGATAACTTTAACCAACAACACAATTTAAGTAAGACAGAAGTACCCTTTTCATCTTCCTTCCCACACTAATTTTCACATTTAGTAATATTTATTAAGATACATTTGATTGTATTTTTCAATTGTTAAAATAGTGAGTTTTTGAGTATGTTCACTAAATAAATGCAAAAGAGTGGGTAGAAATACTTGCAAAAATAACTAATCACAAGAACACTGTCATTAACAAATTACATATATTAAAGAACTTGATTTCCTATGATTTAAACTTTTTCCTCACCACTCTTTTACTCCAGTTACTGCAAGCTTCTCCACCACCCTTCAAATATGCCTTCCTGACACAGGACAGCGAAACTGACACCTGCCCAAACCAGAGGTGTTAATTCCCCACTCTTTGCCCAGCAGGCAATTCCATTGCATTTTCATGGTTTGTCTTTAAGACCCAGATCCCCTGATTTGTTTTTAAGACTAGCCAAAAAAACGTTGTCACTTGCAAAGCCTGTTAGATCCCTGGAAGATTTTGAAACTCTCAACTTCTCTGGAATACTACCTGCACTTAGAAGTTACAAAAATCTGTATTGTAGCATTTGCTACTATTTTCAGTCTAGGACTGATTTATATGCACATTAAGGGATTTTTTAGCATGTAAAGCTCATCTTAGCCCCCTCAACACGCTAACATGGAGATTAGTTACATTAGCTGATACAGTGTAAAGAAAATTAAAATAGTATTTTGAACCTACCACAGCATGAAAAAGTGAGACCCCTTTTACTTCACAGACTATTTCAGACAAAAGCATAAGCCAGTGTCCTCTTCGCTTTTAAATCCACCAAAGCAAAATGTAATTTCTACACTGAAGAATGAGAGGAAAAATTTTGTTCAAAGCAAACCTCATTGCAGAAGAGGGCAGTACACACAGAAAATCTGAACAGGACAATAAGTGGGACCTTTCACCTATTTCAGAGTAGCACATTACTTAAGTTGCTCATTCTTCAAGTGAAAAAAATCAGGCTGTGTAGTATATCATGGCAGTTACAAGGACAGTTGCATTTTTATTATATAGTCCCCATGCTCCTAGTAACATTCTAATTCTGCAAAACATTCTAAATAGTGCATTTTTGACTGATTTTATCAGCCACACAATACAAACGAAAGTAGGACAGAGGTCAACCCAAGCATGCAGCTGACTGATGGCCAATATTCTGGTTGCTACCACAGAACTGCCAAACCTTTGTGGGAGGATTAAGAAAAAAAAAAATTTAAAAATTTAAAAATGCACTAAAAGGTACTAAAAGATGCAGGTTTTTTTATGTGTGTGGTTGTGGAATTGACTTACCTTTACTATTTGCATGTGTTTATGTTCAAATTGTTCATAAGCACACAGATAACTGGCTGCTTTGACAGCTAAAATTTCAATTGTATGTCATATAAACATGACTTATCATTTACACAGCTCTTTATATGTCAGACTTTATTCATGTTTGACAGAGCAGTTACCTTTCATTGCAGGAGAAATTAAATAAAATTCAACATTTATCTTGGAAACAAATAACGGAAACCAAGTTTAATTTAATGTGAACACAATAGATTCTGTAGCATATAACCTGGTTATCTTTCAAGACAAGATCTTGAGCCTAGGATACTTGGATAATTTGCCTGAGACAACATAAACATAGAGGAGAAAACTCAATACAGTAGAAACACTATTTTAGTTAGCATTCAGGATTTAACTAAATGAGCCCTGTAGCCAAACGGCATTGTATTTCCTCTTCTTTGTCAAAGTAAAGAAACAAGTAAGCAAAATAGTTCCACTACACACAAAGAAATGCTTTTGTGTTGCAGCTATCAAAAACAGATCAATACTTTGCTCAACCCATTTCTCAAAAGCATGCAGTACTGAATGGGAATGAAAACCCACACAGGGAGCAGACATACTAACATGATTTTGGAGCAAAGACCACTGCCATCCTCCAAAATTTCTCAGACCACCACCAAAACTCATTGTCAACTTTGTATTTATTGTAGTTCTGCAAAGTCACAGCAAATCATTTTTCCCCTGCCTGTAAGGTCATGATTAAGGAGCCACTGGAAGACACATGAACCAGAAACAACTTTTTATGTCATGGTCTACAAACACAAGCATACTGGTAGCACCTCCTGAGCACAGATCATAAGGTACAGGAAGAAGCAGTGAACTATTTTACACACTTCTGGTGATTTTAAAGAAACAGCAGATCAATTAGCTCAGCTGCTGAGTGTTCAACCTGTACTGCTCTCGAGGAGCTCCTCCCTCCCAGGAGCCACATCTCCCTCACTGCAGAAGCAGCCTGCAGTCCCTGATCCCCAGGGCTCTATTGCTGCTCTGCTGGATCACTGGGAGACATAAACCAAGGGCACACCTACAAAATTTACTCTATCATCAAGAAGCAGAAGGGAAAGAACAAAACTGTTATTTGCATAGGGTAAAACATCAAAAGCATGTGCAATCTATAAAGTTTAAACTGAAAAGCACAGCAAAAAAAATGTTACAATTGTCTTAAATGAAGGGAATTCAAGCATTTTCAGCATATGAGGCAGACAAAAAAGCAGACACCTCACAAAGCATCCCGCTTTCTGATGTGTCTTAGACAAAAGCACAGGGCAGTCTACAGAGCATCAGTCTTGATAGGATACTTGCTAAGGCAAGTAGTTCCAGCAGTCCATCTGATGGCTTCTGCTGGTTTTGGGTTTTTTAATTTATTTGAGGATTCTTGTTTCCAAAGGAAAAAAAGCTCTCCCAGACATAAAAGTGATCAGGGACCTGCTTAGTGATTAACCCAGCTGAAATCAATAAAAGGAAGGTAGAAGGGCTCTGCAGAGAGACCTGCAATGGTTGGATAGATGAGCAGAGTCCAATAGGATGAAATTTA
>VZTR01002260.1:175685-233570 GCA_013400775.1 Chaetops frenatus | reverse complement strand
TGGAGAGAGCTGTTGGAGGAGGTACTGGTAAGAAGCTCGGTGGGGACGCCCCCTGCCTTTGATTGCATTTGTCCTTTAAACTGAAGGTCTCACTGGGTCTGTCCTGCCTGCCTTTCAAGGGTTTGTGGGATTGCATCCTTGATGGTGAATTTCACAGTGGTTAGGGCTAGATGGGGTCACTGGAGCCATGCAACCTCCTTGCTCATGTAGGGTCACCTAGACCAGGTTGCACAGCTGATTTTTGAATACCCCCAAGGCTGGAGACTCCATAACCTCTGCCAGGGCTTGGTCACTCCCAAGTGCTTGCTGTGTTCAAACACAATGTCCTGTGTTTCAGTTTGTGACCACTGCCCCATGTCCTTACACTGGATGCCACTGAAAAGTGCCTGGTGCTGGCTTCTTTACACCCCCCTCTGTCCTTGGGTATCTCCAACATCTGTCTGGACAAGGTCCTAATCCTGGCTGGACCCTCTCTGAGCTGCAGGTTAGACTACCAAAGTCCTTTCCTAATTTGTCTTTTCATGTGAATTTTATGGGGGAGACTAAGGATTGTAGTTAACACTGAAGTGGTTTTGGTTTAGTTTGTATGGTGGTGAGTACCCTTCTGTGGGTAAAACCCTTTCTCTCTTTTGTACATTGTTATTAGTATTATTGTGGCTATTGCCATTTTCAGTAAATTGTTATTCCAACTCACAATCTTCTAGTGTTCCCCCATTACTGGAAGAGGCAGGAAAAAGGGAGCAGCTCTAGTGGGTTTAATTTTCCAACTGCACTTCAAACCACCACACAAGCTCACCCAACAGCAGCAGCACTGAGCAAAAAAATATAATGATGAGCAATTTTGCCCAGGTTCCTCTTTAGTCAGAGCCTTTAAAGAAGCCTTTAATTTTGATTACTGCAAACACTCCAGTCAAAGGCACTCAGCAGGTAGCTATGGCAACCCTGAGATAAGTTGTTTAAAATATACCAGGTAAAATAATGAGGGGATAATAATATGGGTTTAGTTCAAATAAACTATTAAGTGTGAGTAATGGTTTTACATTTAAAAAATACACCATATTTCTGGGCTACAAATTAGTCATGGTTCAGGGCCCATTGTTCGTCTCACTGCTGTAGGTGGTCTCCAAAGAATACTGCTAATATATGCTTCCTGCATTTGTTAACCCAGCACTCAACAGGAAAAAAAAAATCTTGTAGCTTCAAAAAATAAAACTCTTCGAGAAAGAAGAGAGAAGAGAGAGGGGAGAAAGCTCAGGTTAGAAAGATTACCTGTGCAGAGAGAGCTACAAGCCCTTTTCAGAGTCTAGCTTAGCTAATTTATTGTGTCTGTGCCCTTAATACCTCTTTTTTCCCCAAACCCTTTCTATTGGACCAAAATCAAAACTAACAGTTGGCAGCTGGGTCATAAGTGTTGTGCATACTCAAGATGGGACAGTCACTACCCAGAGAAAACTTATGTTTTAAATAGTCTAGTATGTTTTCTTAACTTGTGGTGAAGAAAAGGACAGCTGGTCACAGAGGAGTAAATAGACCCATCCTAACATCAAGGAAGAATTTGTCCTTCAGACCTGCCAATGGCCACAAGGATTTTGGATCATAAATCCTGCAGCAATCTTTGCAGCTTCTTTAGTTGTTTCACCTTGAAGCATCTGGTACATAAAAGATTATGATGTCATTTTTTCACAAAGTACTGGTTAAGTACTTACTGAAGCAGACATTGTAAACAACAAATTTTATATATATATATATATCTCCAATTTTCGGGTATCCTCCAATATTTCAAGAGAGTTATAGAAAACACAGATAATAAGCAAAGGGGCATTGCTGAGTTAGCTTTCCTTACCAACAACAAAACATAATTCGATGTGTTTTAGGTCAACAGAGCTGGTCATGTGAGGAAAAACAGTACTCCATGGGGTTGCTTTTCAAAATGGACTTTGTCATTGATTTTTTGTTTTTCAGAGGCTCTTCCCGACCAATTTAAATTCATTCTCTGTATCTCTGTATGCTTGTTTGTGTCAGGTACTGGCTCAGAAAGAAGTCAGCTTTGTATCACAGCAACAGTGTCTTGAACAATGCAGTTTGCAGTGTTTAATCAGCCGTTACCCAGGGCAGGATTTTGCAGGTAGGAAAGGGAGGAGAAGATGGAAGTCCTTCATCCTCTTCCAGCAGCAGGTCTCAGAGGTGGGGGCAGATACACTTCCAGCCCTCTCCACAGCCCAGCAGTGTTTCCCTTTGGCCTGGGGGGCTCTCCTGTCCTTTCCCATCAGCTGTGCTTCATTAATAATCCTGCAGTGCCTTGGACTTTGTACCATTCTCCTCCCTATTGGTAGCTCCTGCTGTTCCCAAGGCATTTAGAGACGAGGGTTCCTCACAGGAGAGGTCTCAGGAAAGCAGGGTGCTCTCTTAGGCCTGGGGTGACCTGGGGATAGAGGTTCCACATCTGTCTGTCAGTCTGTGCTTTTCTCATCGAGTCTCACCCCTCTGTGTTTGACACAGCATAGTCTGGGTGTCAGGCAGATCGATGCTCAGGAGCACAAACAATTCTTCTCCAGCTCCTGCTCTCCTTGATCCTTGCTTGTGGTTTTTTTTTCTCTTGCTTCCTCTGATTTGCCCGTGCTGCCTCCATGCTGCCCCTTGGACCACAGTGGAGCTTTCTCAGTCTCTGTCACTGGGTGTTGAAAAGCTGTCCATACAGTGGACAAAGAAAGGCAGAGCTGAGGTCTGCTGTTGAATTTTAATTCTCTTGTTGGCCAGGGAATTAGCCAGTGAAAGACACTGGCACTGACCCTTTCCAGCTGCCTGAGTGCTTAACTGAGAGTTTTAGCAACAACTGTCCAGCCATGCACCCCAGTCTCTCAAATTTTACAGTGCTCCCTCTCTTTTTCCCCAGCCCTGGGGCCAAAGCTGTCTTGGTGTCCTTCCTCTGCCTTTGGGTGCTGACTCTGTTGGTTGTAGTGTGTTCAGCAGGAGACTGGGCTAACAGCATAAATATTTTATATTTGCTGTGACTATTATTCACAAAGACTTATTTTTGTGTTAATGTAAACCAAGAACTACAAAATAAGGGGTGAATAAAAGGAGGGCAGATGGGGCAGTTCTGGGGTAGTTCCCATAATATTAGGGTATTTAAAGCCTTAGGAACACCATAAACATGCTTAGGAACAGCATAGAAAACACTGGTGGAAAATCCTGCCCCTGAGGCTCTGGACAACCCTGCTGAGGGACTTCTGGTGAGAGGTTGCAGGTCTGGGAGGGAGACAGGCTGCAGGACTGTCAATGAAAGGCAAAAGAACTGTACAACCCCACACATTCCTGCCTTGCCCATTTTGCTCACTCCTGCAGCTGGCGGGTTCTGAGGACCAGCCTGATTCAATGGGGGTACTGGGAAACTGCCATGTCCTGGTCCCTTTCCCATTTCTGGACCACCAAAAGCACTGAGCTGCTGCACACTGAGAAGTGCAAGACTGGGTTTTATTCTTGCCAGCAATGTCTTCCTGCTTCTTGGCTTCTGACTTGTTCTGGGTTTCGGCTGATTTCTGTAAACAGGGTTGTATTACATTGTCCCCTTTTTTGTTTCATGGAAGGATGTTGTCTTACCAAAATCCATCTTCCTATTAACCTGTATTAGTAAATACAGCACCTCCAAATTTTTCTGAAGAAGCCAGGGAATCATTCTGCTTTCCAAGGACATAATTGAGCTCATCAACACCAGCAGTCACTGTAAAATATGTACTTCTGAGCGTGTCCCTCTCCCATGGGCAGTTCTTCTCCAACTGTGCCATGGCTTCTCACAATGCTTAGCCTGGGCTTGCTCATGCATAACACATTGCAACAAACAAATAAATGAAACACAGAAAGGAAGAAAAAAAAATGGAGAAAAAAATCCCCTGCCAGCAAGCCCAAAACAGAAATAAGGAAGAACTGTGCTGGTGGTTTCTCAAGAAGAAAGGCAAGTGAGAGGTGACAGCTTGTATACTCAGATGTGGAAGTGCACATCTCTGTGGGACAGAGAAGATTGAAAATGCAGGAGTGCTGAGAGAAAGGTTGAATTTCCTAGGCTGTAGAACAGCATATTGCACAGAGACTGTCCTTACATCATAAATTACCACTGGAAGAGATCAGTGGACCAAATTCAGAGCTACTTTAAATGAAGATAGTGAGCCCTGCATAGGTGCTATGCCTCCACACTGTGCTTTGTGCAGCAGAGAGCTTAAAAGGAGAGTTGAAAGAACACTGCATGCTTCAACATCCTTTCCTGATAAAGCACAGCTTGTCCATGTCTGTTGCAGTATTCCATGCAAAAGTTTATAAAAAACCAAATTAGGTAAACACTGTTGGGTACTTGCATGAGCACTTCAGACAGGCAAATTTGGGATTCCCTGTCACCTTGAAATAGGGCAAAGGATTGCCCAGTCCTGCTGATGAAAGATGTAACATTTAAATTTTTTTTTTTTTTTTGTGATATTGATTTTAAGTAGTCCAAACTCTGTTTAGGAGGAGGAAATAAAAAAAAAGGTGAGAGAAGTTTTTTTTCTAAAAATATCTGAAGTGTCTCTATACTGACTGAAATGTGAAATGTAGAAGACTCTAGCTGTGGCATTGTAAATGGCCTGGGCCAGTGCCAGCTGAACCAGAAAGGTTGTCCTGATTGCTGTGGCTGGAGTGCCCACCTGGGGTTGTTTGTACGAGTTTGTGTGCTAGTGGAAGGTATGAACCACCCTGGAACAGTGATCTAGCAGTCCCTTGCAGTGGCAAGGAGGTTTTGTGTGTTCAAAACTTGTCTCTTCTGCTAAAAACCTGCCCAGTCACAGAGGTGAGGTTTGTGGTGGGTCTGGAGCCTGGGTAAATGGGTTTTCCAAAACCCCTTTCAGGCCTGGGTATCAGCAGTGAGCCTTGTTGTGCTAAAGGATACTGGATTTCACCACAGTGATTGTGGGTCCTGGACCACTGCCAAGAAAAAAACAGCACTGAATTTTAAGGTGCTTGCTGTGCTGAAAGCAATATTTGTGGTCAGGCATTGCCTGGCGTAAATCAAGGCGTCTCTTGTTGCTGCATTTTTCTGGTGCCCAGGAATGAGCTAAACCTGTTGCTGCCTTCTCTCCCTGCTCAGCAGCCGTGGGTGCACACAAATCCACATGGATTGGGGAGCTCAGTGGAAATGTCCAGTGTCCCCATCCAGCAGTGCAATGTGAGGATTTAAAGGATGCAGCTGCACGTCTCAGAACATTGTTAAAGAAGGAAGTTGCCAGAAGATAAGCCACCACCACAGGAACTTGAGGTAAGCACAGATGGCAAAACAGGAAGGCATTAATTCCAGGCCTAACATGCACAAAATGGCAGGCTGTGGGAAGTGACAGACATGCCAGCCAAAGTTGTGGGAACAGCATCGATGTTCTGTGGATACCCAAGACTTGGACTGTATAAAAGTGTGCCCTCAAATGAACAACTCAGGGATCCCCACCACCAAAGACCAGGGTGAAGAAAGACCAGCAGGACTCTGCAGGTGTCCACATGGTGGTGGTGGTATCTTTCTACCTAATCTTTCTCTGTCTCTCTCTTTCTCTTCCCTCCCCACCCCCTTCCTCCTGTATCTCTGTATCTCTCCACCTCAAATTTACTGTTAAATAAAATCCACACTATTGACTTTGGCATGAGGTCTCTTTCTTGTACCTTAATTTGGGCAGAGGCATCTCTTATCATTGGACCATAAGATGCAGGTGGGCAGTGAGTACAGCACCTGGCCAAGCAGGATCCTGGGCTAAATCATAGCCCCAGTGCTTCTCAGAAAACTCAAATGTGCTCCATCCTCTAGCAGGCTGAGAGCATTTTGATTCCTTTTGGCTTTGAACTCACCTAAAAAATGGGAGAAATGTTGGATCACAGAATTGTAGACCAGTTTGAGGTAGACTGGACTTTTTAGATGCCATCAGTCCAACTGCTTGGCAATGAGCAAGGACATCTCCAACTAGACCAGGTTGCTCAGAGCCCTGTCCAACATGACTAGGAATATTTCCAGTGATTTCTGGGCATTTACACTTCACTGGTGTTTCAGAGTTTCACTGCCACCATTATATAAAACTTTCTTACATCTACTCTAATTCTGTCCTCTCAGTTTGAAACCATGGTAATATAAAAAAGATTCAGATGATACAGGAAGCAGAATGAGGAGGCATTTAATGTTTCTCAAGTGAGAAGTCTCTTGGGAAATGGGGAGAAAACTACTTGAAAATAGATGCTGAAGTGTTTGTAGCCAGAGAAAAGCTTAAATCAAGGCATTCTCCATTTTTGGAAGTACAATGTGGACAAATTTCCAATATTTTAATGAAAAGTAGTCTATTAGCAACAGCCTATGTTGCCAAGAGCAGTGAGTTTTTCTGTAGCGGTGTGAGATGGATAACTTTACTGCCTATACCTGACCTGCTATTGTACAGAGTCCTTAGATGCAGCACTCAGACATTCTTTTCCTGACAGAGCTCTGCTTCATCCAGGAAGGGGCTTGTGCCTCTGCTGTTTTCTTCTTTCTTTTTCATTCCTAGCTGATAACGGGTTCCAGCTGATGCTCTGGGAATAACGGAGAAGGCAGAGGTCCATGGTACAGTTCATGCCCAGCAGATACATGAGATGATAAATGAAGATGTGCTGTGAAAACCCCACCTGGATCAACGCCAGATTTCACTTGTCACATTTAGAGGTGTAAGGATTTCTGTGTGAAAAACAGCTGCTGATTTAGAGGTATTAATGTCATTAAGGCTCTAGTTAACTAAGAAGGCTGTAGGGTAGTAGTGGCTGGGAGATTTCCTTATTTGACTCTTTTCCCTCTTTTTGTCTCTTGGCAAATGTACTTGTTCAGTGTAGAAAATCACCATTTCTGTAGCATATACTGTAGTGAGTAAAGTCAAAATTTTGTTTGAAAGTGTTAGCTGCTGTGTTTCTCTCCACGTGGCAAGGGTGATTCTGATTGTTTGAAAGAGAACTCCGGTTAGAAAGCAGCAAAGAAGTGCCTTTCCTAAATATCAGGAAAGATGATGAATGCAAGCTCTGCTGGTCTCTTTAAGACATAAAAGTAATTGAAAGCGTAAATCTGACCCTATTATGGACCTATAATAAATGTGGTGATAAATCAGAAGCAGCAGATAACGTGAGGGTAATGCCTGTTTGCAATACAATCAGCACATGATAATAAAAGATAAGTGTCCTTTTACAAAGAAATGATGAAGCAGTTCTGGATGCCTCTGAATGAATGAAGATCACCTTGTAAAACTGCTAGGTGAAAGGGAAAAGGTGCCTGTGTTGGATCCAAGGGAAGTGTCAGTCAGGCTGGAATATGTGAAAGACACTGAGCTGCCTTGGCTTGCCCAGCAAGGCTGGTGTGAGGAATGGGGAATCTGAGCTGACCTCCCCAGCTCGCAGTTCTCCATCTGTCTTTGAGATGAAGAATCCTACCAAGCAAGAAGGACAATGGCTCTCTTGCAATGCTGCCAGATGGAAACCGTGCCCAAAAAGCTACTGTGAAACCTTCATAAAGCATGCAGGAAACAAGCATCGGTTGTGACTGGGAGAAGATGAAGTAAAAACAGTAACAAACAGCCAGGGTTAACAACCAAAAATGTCCTGTCTCTCTATAAACCTTGGTCTGGGCAGTGGAGCAACGAGCAGGGCTGCATAATTATAGCCAGAGTGTTCTCAGCATACTCAGTGCAGCAGATGAATACTGCTGAGCTTGGGAAGCTGCTAATCAGTTTCATTTCTGTAAATTTCCATCCCATAAGCTGTATGCTCAGCTGGTGTTCCCACTTACTTAGCTCAGACGTAGTGTATGCAGTGGAGTTCTGGGGACTTGTATCTAAGACATTGTCTGCTGCCAAAATGAAAGCTGGACTCCCATCATTCATAGATCTTAAAGCTGGATCAGCTGGTTATGGCTCTGTATCATCCCCTTTTATAATAAATTCAACCCTTGAAACTTTACCCAGAGATTTCCCTATTTGTCCCCCATCTCCTGATTTAGTTAGGATGGATCCTTTACCTGGCTGGCTGTAGACTTGCAGTGACAGTGAATCTGCTGTGTCCTGAGGGAAGTTCCTGAATGATTGATTTGTATTCTGTTTAGATATGTTCAGCTTTCAGTGTTGAACTGTATTTGGCTTGATTTTTTTTTTTTTTCCTTGAGATGGAAGAATTCACACTTCTCAGTAACTTTGATAGCCTACATTGATATAATTTAATACATGCAAGAGCTCTGGAATACATTTTACTCTATAAGGCATCTGTTCCAGAACCCTGAAGGATTCTTCTCTCTTTTCAGAACCCTTCTTTCTCCTCTATCTTGAAACATAAATGCAGTCTAAAAACACTGCTTTGTTCCTATCTGGTGTTCCCAATGCCAGGACTAGAACAGGATTTTTTTTTAATTATTATTATTTATTTTTAAAATTTGAATTTATTTCTTCTCTTCTGTAGTCAAAAATTCAAATGAGGGTGGCCAGTTTTTTGCTGTAACTGTGAATATTTCTGTGAATCAGAAAATATTCTTTATGAGCTCTTTGCTCTTCTATATCTTCTTTTTGTCATGGTTTGCAAGGCACTGTCTGTTAGACACCTGGGTCATTGTTTTCCCTGTCCTGATCCATTCATTTAGCTATCTGTCTTCGAGGCAGGCTGGCATGTTACCAATGAAGCCAAATATCTCATTAACAGCTTTGACAACACAGGGTAATGGCCCTGGGTTCTTCTGGAGCAGATGGAGATTGAATTGCTGCCTGTGATCCCAGTGCTAGCTGGTTTTCATTCCTTCATGCCCTGGGATCCCACTTAGTGGAGAGCAGCACCTAAGAGAGATGCTCTGATCAGATAAAGGTCTTATGTCTGGATCTCTTTCTAGAGATTGTCTTCCCTGGTCTCCAGGGGTGCTTGGCCTTGTGCTGGGGGCCGTGTTGTGGCCTGATGGTGAGCAAGGGGATGTAGGGCTGGGGAGCACCTCCAGTGCCACTGTATCTGCTCCATGCTGAGCTCCATCTTTTGTTCACTCTGGAAGGCTGATCCAGAACAGCCTGACATTAAAATGATTCAAAAACCCATGGGGAGAGTTCGTGTTTCATTTACTGCTCTGCTCAGACAAACTGTTTGTTCCAGCTCCCTCCTGTAAACAATAGGAGTAGGAACTGCCTTCTCCTTGGTAATGTACTGAGAGGGTTGGAAAAGGCTTTAGAAAACACAGACTGCAATGCACGAGGAGTTGAGAAGCATCCCTTGATCTGATTAGACATGTTCTGACCAGATGGATGAGCTAACTGACCTCTGGAGGTCCACTCTAATGTAAATTGTTCTAAAATTCAATGAATATGAGTCATCTGAGGCTGTGCTGCTGGTTTAACATGCTTGCATGTTTTCAGTCTGAGACTGGCACCTGTGTGTTCGCTGGATTCACTTAAGCAACCAAAGAAGATCAATCTAACAAACAAACATTTCCCCTCAGTTTAAACAGTTTCCATCCATGAAAGTTTGCATTTCTAATATTTCTTCTTTTTTTGAGTCCTCCGGGTCAAACTTTTCATATTTCCTCTTCCAAATGGAAGTTAGTGGCTTACCTAGAAAAACAGAAAATTGTTATCTTTGAGTTAGTGGGCTTCAAAACAAGGGACTTCAAAAAGAAAAGCCTGGGAAATACAAATTTGGTCATAAGATGGCAGTCCTGTTTGTGGAGAGTAATTTATGCCATTTTTAAATGGCATTTTGANTCCCCTTTTATAATAAATTCAACCCTTGAAACTTTACCCAGAGATTTCCCTATTTGTCCCCCATCTCCTGATTTAGTTAGGATGGATCCTTTACCTGGCTGGCTGTAGACTTGCAGTGACAGTGAATCTGCTGTGTCCTGAGGGAAGTTCCTGAATGATTGATTTGTATTTTGTTTAGATATGTTAAGCTTTCAGTGTTGAACTGTATTTGGCTTGATTTTTTTTTTTTTTTTTCCTTGAGATGGAAGAATTCACACTTCTCAGTAACTTTGATAGCCTACATTGATATAATTTAATACATGCAAGAGCTCTGGAATACATTTTACTCTATAAGGCATCTGTTCCAGAACCCTGAAGGATTCTTCTCTCTTTTCAGAACCCTTCTTTCTCCTCTATCTTGAAACATAAATGCAGTCTAAAAACACTGCTTTGTTCCTATCTGGTGTTCCCAATGCCAGGACTAGAACAGGATTTTTTTTTAATTATTATTATTTATTTTTAAAATTTGAATTTATTTCTTCTCTTCTGTAGTCAAAAATTCAAATGAGGGTGGCCAGTTTTTTGCTGTAACTGTGAATATTTCTGTGAATCAGAAAATATTCTTTATGAGCTCTTTGCTCTTCTATATCTTCTTTTTGTCATGGTTTGCAAGGCACTGTCTGTTAGACACCTGGGTCATTGTTTTCCCTGTCCTGATCCATTCATTTAGCTATCTGTCTTCGAGGCAGGCTGGCATGTTACCAATGAAGCCAAATATCTCATTAACAGCTTTGACAACACAGGGTAATGGCCCTGGGTTCTTCTGGAGCAGATGGAGATTGAATTGCTGCCTGTGATCCCAGTGCTAGCTGGTTTTCATTCCTTCATGCCCTGGGATCCCACTTAGTGGAGAGCAGCACCTAAGAGAGATGCTCTGATCAGATAAAGGTCTTATGTCTGGATCTCTTTCTAGAGATTGTCTTCCCTGGTCTCCAGGGGTGCTTGGCCTTGTGCTGGGGGCCGTGTTGTGGCCTGATGGTGAGCAAGGGGATGTAGGGCTGGGGAGCACCTCCAGTGCCACTGTATCTGCTCCATGCTGAGCTCCATCTTTTGTTCACTCTGGAAGGCTGATCCAGAACAGCCTGACATTAAAATGATTCAAAAACCCATGGGGAGAGTTCGTGTTTCATTTACTGCTCTGCTCAGACAAACTGTTTGTTCCAGCTCCCTCCTGTAAACAATAGGAGTAGGAACTGCCTTCTCCTTGGTAATGTACTGAGAGGGTTGGAAAAGGCTTTAGAAAACACAGACTGCAATGCACGAGGAGTTGAGAAGCATCCCTTGATCTGATTAGACATGTTCTGACCAGATGGATGAGCTAACTGACCTCTGGAGGTCCACTCTAATGTAAATTGTTCTAAAATTCAATGAATATGAGTCATCTGAGGCTGTGCTGCTGGTTTAACATGCTTGCATGTTTTCAGTCTGAGACTGGCACCTGTGTGTTCGCTGGATTCACTTAAGCAACCAAAGAAGATCAATCTAACAAACAAACATTTCCCCTCAGTTTAAACAGTTTCCATCCATGAAAGTTTGCATTTCTAATATTTCTTCTTTTTTTGAGTCCTCCGGGTCAAACTTTTCATATTTCCTCTTCCAAATGGAAGTTAGTGGCTTACCTAGAAAAACAGAAAATTGTTATCTTTGAGTTAGTGGGCTTCAAAACAAGGGACTTCAAAAAGAAAAGCCTGGGAAATACAAATTTGGTCATAAGATGGCAGTCCTGTTTGTGGAGAGTAATTTATGCCATTTTTAAATGGCATTTTGACTCAATTTTGCTTTGATGGTAAAATTCAAATTCATCTGGTCTTCCCCTGAGTTTTAACAGGGAGATAACAGTTTTGAAGGATTTAATCTTCATTTCCTGTTCACTAATGCAGTGTGTTGGCTGGGGATAGAGTATTACAAGGGGGAATGCATCCTGCATGTCCAAATTTTTTACTTTAAATTGTTATACATTTTTCTTGAGAGCTTATTTAGAAGTCTGAGGGTCAATAATTTAAATGTGAATGAAGCTATCTCTTTCTAGCATGTCTGATCTCCTCTCCTCTACCTTTCATTTTTTTTTAGCATTCAATGTGTATTACAAATTAGATTCTCCAGTGAATATTTGCTTTAGCTTCACTCACAAAACTTGCTGTTGAAAGAAAGAAACTGTAAATAACTCTCCAGCTCGGTCACCCTGGCCAAGTGCCTTATAGCATTTTTCTCTTAGAATTTAATTTGTTCCGTGATTTAAGGTGCAGCATTCACACTGAGCAGAGAAGTGTCTGTGCTTCCTCTCATCACTGTCTTTATCATGGTCAAATGAGCACTTCTGGTGTGCAGTGAGACTTCTTCACATTATTAATAACAGTTCTGACCTATTGGGATCCTGCTGTTTTTCTGGCAGGGGAAATCTGTCTGCCATGGCCTAGGAGCAATTGCAGCTTTTTGTGCTTGCAGGTAAGCATCAGTCAGTTTTATGCACTCCACAGCTCTGCACAGCCCCTGCCCCCCCCAGCCAGCTAAGAACACAAAAGGCAGAAATATATTTTCCAGCCTAGCTCAGTCTGGAGCCTTTAGGAGGTGTTAGTGGGCCAGTGTAGGGAAAACTCTGCAGTGCAGCTGCTTTGAGTTTTGTACCTGATGTTCAGAAGGCTAAAAACACCTAATTAGCACTCTGGTTCCTTTAGTTTGTATGAGAATCTATAAACCAGTTTCAAACTGAAACTTTGAGCTGACTCACAGGCCAGCAGACTGACAAACACCGAGGGAAGATTTGAGGGGTCTTTTCACAAGTCATCAAGCACAATCTCTATAACTGAAGTGTGCATTTTTTTTGATGTGTGCATTTTTTCACATTTCATGAATGCAATCTGCTTGCAAGAGAACTGTACATTAAACAGCTATCAGAATTCAGAGGTATTTATCATGCTTTCAGGTTTGGGTTTTCTTTTTAGAAAGCTGAAAAAAAAGATCCTAGCCTGCATGAATGTCTACTGTTGCTGCCTTTTATGTATTTAAACTAAGCAAGAAATTATTAAAATAAGAAGAGACCTGGGTTTCAGTGATAATTATGTCCAAAATTTCTACTGTAAACATCGTGTTCACTTTTTATTCAGCATTTTGAAACCAGAGGGCAACATCTAGCTTTAGCGTTGTGAGCAGTACACTTTAGGTTTCTGAGGGAAGATGTGCACCATGTGTTTTAAAACTGCAAGGGGTTGGCTATAGGGAAGCTGCTTGCTCTCACAGCAAGCATGTGAAAAGAAAAATAAGCTTTCAGCCCTGGGATGCTTCAGGTTAAAAGCATTCATGTTTAGCTTGTGAAATCCCACTATTCAGCTGCCGCTTCAATCCTGCTAGCCCATATGCAGGAAAAACATCCTGGACAGTTTTTCCCCACCATGTGATTTAGGATTCATTTTCTGACATCTCCCACCCACCTGATGAACAGCCCTGTTACCTTCCCAGTCCTGATTAAATTCTCTGCTGAATTTTCCAGCCCTTGGGTTCGAGGACAGGTTTTTACTTGAGCAGGTAAAAGAAGATGTCAGTCTGTGAGACACGTGGACTGGTATAAGACCTTTAGGGCCCTTTCAACATTTTTTAATAAAACCTCTTACTTCATCTCCCACATGACAGAGAGAGCTTTCCTACACATGCCCTCAGTGGTGGTGAGGTTCTGTCATTCACCAGAAATGATTGTAATGAAGAAGTGATGCCTGATACTGACTGTGGGGAAGGGTATATATTTGTTTCTGCACATCCCACTGCAATTTAACCTTCCCTGAGACAGAAACTCTGGTTGTTGACTGCTGGAAAACATGGCCTGAAAAAGCAGTGTTGACTGCAGTGTGGGTGCTGAAGAGGGAAATGAGATAAAGCTGTGGATAGGAGACAGCTTGATGCCAAACAGGGAGCTGATGAGAAAAAGCCAAACAGGAAATCTCCCTTGTCCCTGGTTGTGGCGCTAAAAGAGCTGACATAAACTGGGCATGATCCTCAGCACTAAATTCCTTCAGCTCTTTCACCACTTCTCTTGTCCAACTCTATGCCAAGAAGGTTAATTCTCAAATAATTGAAGAAGAAGCTGCTTGCCTATACGGTGCCTAGTTTTCCTTTCACGTGCACTGGTTTTATTCCAGCTTTCTCTGGGCTGCTTCAAGTCGTTTTGGGAGCTGGGGGCAGCTGGCAGCAGTAGTTGCTCGTGCTGCTGAAGAGCTCACTCAGCCCTGTTTGCTGCACCTGTGTTGCATTTGTTGATGAAATAAGAGAGACAGTGTTATTGCCATGGTGACCTGCAGGTTCTTGGGGGACCAGCTGGCCCAGAGGAATGACATAGATTCTAGGATTTGTATGAGATGAACTGTCTTGCATCCTCCAGAAAACTCCTGCCTGCATTTTTATCACGGGGATCCAACCCTCTTAGTGAAGGGCTATAGGTTGCTATTTTCCTTCTCTTTCCTTACTGTATTTCTTTCCCCCCTTTTTTTCCCCTCTTTCCTTAAAAAAAAAAAAAAAAAACACCCACAAAAGCAAAACAACAACAAAATCTTCAAAGTATGGCTGTCTAGCTGTCTCAAGATAGCACTGCTGAACTCACCTTGGCAAGCTCCACGTGGTTAAAAGACATCTTTGGCAGCTTCTTGCTGCTTCTCTTAAAAACAAAACAAAACAAAGAAAAAAACCCCAACAAGAACAAAACAACAAAACCAACAACAAAAACAACAACGAAATAACCCTTCCATTCTAGGTTGGTTAAGCCCCTAAAATGCCCAGGTGAGACTGCAATGCTGTCTTTTAATGTTCCCAGAAGGGGCTGGTGCTCTTTATCAGGGCATGTACTGCCCACCTTGCAATTGGTAGCAGATAATAACATGCAAATGTCTCATTTGGGAAAAAATTGCAAACTACAGTGGCTAGGAGGTAAATTAGAAGTAGCACAGCCCACTATTCCCAGGTCTATTTGTGTGTCAGAGTGCACTGCTAAGGCTTGATTACCCTTTCCAATTTGCCCTACCTGCAGCAAGGAGCTGTGTGTGAGAGGCTGGGTCTGGTCTGGAGAGTTTGCTTAACATTTTTCCTCTGTCTTTGACACTTCCATGCTTTCTTGATCTCCAGGTGCCAGAAGACTGCATTTTATCCCAGGACTGATATCCTCATCACAACATTGATTGGTAGACAAGGATTTTTGTCTCTCTGCCCATCCTGGGTCTGTGAGGCCACATTCAGCCCTACGGCCATTGCAACTCCCATTTTGGGCTGCAGTCCCTGTTCTAGTTCTTCTTCCTTTTTAGACACATAGCTAGGTATATTCAAGCCACTTCTGCCCCTCCACCCTCATTGACCCAGATATCTTGGTATCACAGCCTCATCTTACCAGCCTCTGCTGAGCTGCTGGTATTTGCTTCATTTGCCAGTTTTATCTGCATCTACTCCCAGAGCACGGCTGAAAGCAGGAAGGAGTCCTGGGCATAGTCCTGCTCCTCATGCCACCTCACCAGGGCTGTGCTGGTTTCCCCTGACTGGTTTCTTCTTGGTATTTGTCAGGTAGGCAGTTCTTAATCTGTTTATTTCATGCTTTATTGATGCTACGTAGTACAACATTTCAAACCCAAATATCATTTCATACTAAGTCAAAAGCGCTCTGATGATCTAAGCCTATTACACCTGGACAGTTCCCTTTATCAACAAAATTTGTAATCTCATCACAGAGTGAAATCAGGTTTGTTTGACAAGGCCTATTTTCCATGAAAACTGATTGATTAGCCTTGTATTCACTTTAATTCCTCAGAGACTAGATCCTGTAGGGAGATTTCTACAGCATTGTCCTGGATTGATGTTATTTATCCCTCTCACTCTGCTTGTGGTTTTACAGTTTTGTCAAATTGTTGCTAGCCTGTACTGTACTATGCTGTGCTAGCCTCTACTGCTCTGGGAAGACAGAAGCAGGAATTTCTCAGAAACCAGAGCCCCAGCTGTGCCTCAGAGCAGGGGGACAAGGCATCCCATGGGAAGCAGTTTGAAGGGCAAAGTGGCTTCGATAAAGGGGGCAGAACTCGAAGGACAGCATCCCACAGCTGCAAGAATGAGCCAGCCTGAGATGTTGATGACCCACAGGACACCTCCAACCAAAACACTAGGAATCAGGAACCAGACCAGGAAATGCTCTTTCTCTTCATCCCTTAATGAGGGAGAGTTTATAGCTGTCCTTCGTCTCCTGGACTGGGCGAACCAGAAAAATCCAGATGAAGGGGCTCACTTTGATGGGAACCAAGGTTTTAAATACAACCTCATACTCTATGTCACTTCAATTTGTTTTTGGGGGGTTTTTTGTTTGTTTGTTTGGTTGGTTGGTTAGTTAGTTTGTTTGTTTGTTTGTTGGTTTTTTTTTTTTCCCCAAAAGGAAGTCAGTTTTTACCCTACCTAATTAATGGAATGGTCTTGTATGTTATAATCCTTTTTCATTGCTGGTGGGCTACTAGAATTTCCATATACACAGCCTAGGGAGGGAGAATGGCTCTGAGCAGAGGGGACATTAGAGGGGAATGTCTTGCAGCAGTGCTGTGCTGGAGGCTGGGACTGCTGCTCACGCTGGGCTCAAATTTCTTTTGCTATTCAAGTTCACATGTGGTTTGATCAGGTGGGCTGGGTCAGACCTCAGTGCTGAGGCTCAGCCAAGTTAAGAGGTGGGAACATGGTGGAACCTCCTACAGGTGGCCTCAAAATCAAAGGGAGGTTGGAGATCATGAGGGTATTAGCAGTGTGTTTTATTGTGGGTTTTTTCACAGTGGAATGGGTTTGACTGGAAATTTTCATGGCACGTTTGCTTACGTGTTACATAGGAGTAGTAAAGCAGAGGAGGAAAATGATGAAAGGTTTCACAGCACACTCTGAGTGGCTCTGGAGTCTGCATTTTTCAGGTTTCTGAGACTGAGGAGTGGAACCTCGGCGTGCCAAAGTGTCAAAGGGGGTCATTACAAACTTCTGGAAGTGTCTGCAAAGTTTGCAGCCCAACAAAGCACCTCACCTAGTTAGGCTCTTGAAGGACAGCTTATGATTCAGTGCTAAAAAAATCCTGCTGGGAGAGGAACTGCAACACTAAATCCCCACAGCAATCAGAGGTGGTTGTTCTTCATCACAGGAATTGTGACAGAGGTGTAATTGTGTGTGGTGTGAGAAGGAATAGATAAGGATGAAAAAACTTCTCTTTTTTTTAAATTTAAACGGTCTGTAGAAGATAACTTGACCATTCCTTTGTCATTCTCTGCTTATTTTGTTTGGCATCTGCTGTCCATTTATCTTGACTCCAAGCTTTATCCTCAATAACTTCATTTCCCTGTGTCTTTTTTCCTTTTCTTTTTTTTACCTTCAAGAAGCAAAGCATGACAGAATCAAGATGAAAACAAACCCCCTTTTCTCTGTAACTTTTGCAGCCACAAATTTTGGAAAACATGAATCCTTAATATTCCTTTAGCATTTAAATATAAAATTAAAAACTAACCAAGAGAATCCAATTTGTAGTTTGAAATTAAGTTAGAAAATTAAATGCAACTTTTTTGGGCTAGGTTTTCATCTGCTCCATTGGAGCCATGTTCTAATTAGCAGGAGCTGTAAAACTGTTTCTCTGTAAAACCATATAATCCTGTTAGCTGAAGTTTTAAGTTATACTTATTGTTTCATTTGCTAAAAATACATACATATATATGTACATAGATACACAGAAAGTATGACTATTTCAAGAAAATAAGTTAATTTCTCTGAAGCCTTATGTTCCAATAGAACTTATGTGTCCTAGAAGATAAGATTGACTCCTGTGAATGGATTTTTACAAAATATTGGGATGAGTAGCCACTGTCATAAAGAAAAAAAACTGTTAGCACAAGTCAATGGAAATAAATATTTCAAAGTCGTCTGCAAGTGTGAGATGTTTTAATTTTGGTTTGTGCAGCATGAAAGGATGCTCAGAAACTCCCTGCAGTTTTCCACACAGAGCTGATGGCTGAAGAGACCCAAGCCTACAGGCAAGTGGATGTTTCTTGTTTCTATCAGCTTGGAACGTGCTACTCACACAAATCAGCTTCTCCCCACTTCTTTGTCACGGGAGGGAAGGCTCAGCAAACAGAACCTGCTTGTCCTCCCCCCAGGGGTCAATGAGAGCTGGTGGCAGTGGATCCTTTTCTGTTCTGCTGTGGTTGAGTGGCTCATGGAGCCCAAGGACAGCAGGAGAAGCCTCAGCCACAAGCTCCCAGGGTGAGCAGGACAGACACTGCTCAGTGTAAATGCCTTTCCAGCTAAGTGGAAACTGATCAGAGAATGTTCTGTTTTCAAAACAGAGGGACCAATTTTTTTCCCAAAGAACTAAAACCTTATTAAAAAAAGAAAAAACCCCAAACCCAAATAAACCCAAAAAGTGAAAACCAAAGGACAAAATGTATCATGGTTCAAACCTTTTCTCACCAGGGAATTGTATCCTGGTTTCACGGTTTGAGTGTTTGGCTATCCAAGTTCCACACTGACATATTCAAAGCTTTCTTATGCTGGTGGCACTCAAGGCTTTTTTGTTGATGCAAGCCACATCAGCAGCAGTGGAGAAAATCAAAGGAACAAAGGAAGAAAGGAAAAAATGAATTCTGAAGAAAGGAGTAAGGTATAGAAAGAGGCAGGAGATGATGGTATTTCAGACCCTGTTTGTAGCTGAGCATTTGAAATTCATAAACACTCAGATGACATTCCACAAGCAGAAGTACATTTCCTTTCACTCAATTTTTGAATTCTCCAGAGGTAACAAGTGTTGCAAACAGACAGTTTTTGGGTTTAGTTCTATTGTATGTGGTGAATGCATAGAGCACACCCACGATTGAGCAGAGAAATTGAAGTCAAAGCAGGATCTAGTTACACATTCAAGATGTATCTTCTGCTGCCTCCAATATATTCATTACCTGGAATTGTTCCACAGCTGCTTTCATCAATAGACAGTGTACAATAACAGTAAATTGCCATCCATAGGGTTATGCAGAGTTGGTAAGTCCCTCAGCATTTGCTGGAAGTCCTTCGGAAAGGGTGAGTTTCATCATTCTTCAGCAGAGTGGCTGCCAGAGTGTGGCAAAGGCAGTTCCACTCCCAGGAGAAGCTGGAAATAAGCTTTAGCTGTTGCTTTGTCCACAAAACTATAGTTAGAAAGGGAAGCACTGAACTGTCCCATTCATCTGTGGGCGATGGCTGCAGGGCCAGCTTGCCCCACAGCTGTGTTACAACGGGAGAGAACATCTAAACCTTGGGAGAACTCGAGTCTGGCACCTCAAAGAGAAAGGGTTGCCAGGGAAGATATGGAGCTTATAAAGAACAGTGCCTGCCTGGGGTCTGATAATCAAAAACATTTGCAAAAAAGACCTCTTCTGTACAAGCAGCGAAACAGCGAGCTCGTGAGTCACGTGCGAGGAACTCTGGGAGAAGAGTTCTGCCCCTGGCCAGTTTTGGCTGGAAGGTGCGCGTGTGTGATTTGTGGGGTGGCTGCTTTTAGGTGTTCCCAGGGGGATGTGTGGTCACACCTCCACTTTAATTGCAGGGCAGGAAGTCACATTAGGTAACTCCTGGTGGACTGGTGATAGGGGTGACTGGATGAACATTTGGCTTTTCCCAAGCCAAGAGCAGCAGGAGTAACCTGTGAGCCAAGAGAGCCTGGGAGAACCTGCGCTGAGGTTCTGCGGGGTGTTTTGCTGGGAGAAACCTCTCCCTATATTCATCTCAGCCCTGACCCAGCGCCCAGACCCACCTCTGCCCTAAATATCACTGAGGGGACGGGCAGCCTTGTGCCAGCTATCTGTGCAAGGCTGGGAAGTGGAGGTAAATCTTGTACCTAATCCTGCCCAGGATGGTCCTCATGGAGAGAGCTGCAGAGCTTAAAATGGTGTTCAGTCACAAGCTTTTCTTGTTAAAAAATCTTTCCGGAAGGAATTCTTCCTACACAACTGGGAACTGTGAGTCCCATTCATTCAACTGTGAGCCTCTCCACTAGATTTTGGAGAATTCCCCATTCTCCAAAAGCTAGAGAAGGAGCTTTTTTTCTCCTCAAAGACTGGCAGATCATACAGCTGAAAGTAGAAAATTGGTTCATATTAATATGTGAACATTTTAATTTATGCATCTGATTGATATTATTCCATAATTAAATTATATTCCCATGGTGCATATAACATCAGGGTTGTAGTAATACAAATAATTAGTAATTAACTCTAATCAGATCAGTTAGCAAATGCCAGATTCCAGATGAATAAGCTGACCAATGGTGTCTGTGGTGAGGAAAGCCAAGAAAGAAGGAAGAAAAGATAATTTGTGTTGATAGATAAGGGAGGAAGTGAAAATAACAGGAAATCCATTTTCAAGAGAACTCCCTTGCCAAATAAAACAAGAATGCAACCTTAAAAGATGCCCTGGGCCACGGCCATGAGCCTGCAGCTCAGATGTTAGAAGACATTCCATTCTGACCTCTCACACCCTGCCCTGAGCCCCTCCCAAATGCCACTTAAAATGTTTTGCTGCTGGGCTAAAAGAAGGGCCAGTCCAGAAGCAGACACAGGGCACCTTCAGCCAGCAGAACATTCCTCAGCTGCCTCCCAGATGGCAATTCCTTGGAGATGACAAATGATGATGGCACATCAGTGTCTTCCTCAAAATACCAGTGGCACCTTGGCCTGGGAATTTAGGAATGAGTTCCTAGTAAGTTGCTCCCACTAATCTCCAGAAAACTGCAAGGGGGCTTAGGACAACTAACACAGGGCCATGGAGAACTTCTCTACAAAGAAATGAAATACAAAAGTCTGTGAATGGCACTTCCTATGTGAGAAGTTAATACTGCAATCTGAACAGTTTTTCTTGGCTCAAACCAGAAAAATATTGTGCTTTGCGTGTTCTCTGAAAAAAATAAACAAATGAAGTCTTTTTAACAATTTCAGTTTGGATCTGTCAAACCAAGTCAGTTAGAAAATTCAAAATGTGCTCTTGACAGTCAAACTGCTCTTGAACCAGTATCACATATTTCAGAGACAAATAATTTCGAAAGAAAGTACCTGGTGTTGCATCTCAAAAAGTTAATTGTGAAAGGGTCTTGTTTTTTATTTTCTCAGTTACAAAACGTCCTTGAAATGAACATTTTCCTGCAGCGAAACCTCTCTGTGTTTAAATGTTGTTTTGTGAAGAGAAACGTTCTTAGCAAACACAAAGCCACTGCTGCTGTGTGCCGAGTGTTTGCCAACATGTTCCTTTCTTCGAGGGCAGCAGGAAAAGAGGGGTGTGGTAAATTCTCACACTTGCTACAGAGTTAGTTGAAGGCAGAGACGAACTGATGATCGTGAGAAACCAGAGCAGGACTTCCTGCTGATCCTGCATCTTTCTTTAGCAAAGGTGAACAAGAAAATGATGTCTGGGGGGAACCAAAGTGGTTATTTCACCTTTTGTATCAACCATAAATACTGACCTAAAGTAACCAAGACCCCCAATCAGCTGTTAATTGCATATTAACTCTCACACCCCTTAGAATGCAAATGAAGAGAAAAGAGGATATGCCTTACATGTATGATCTCTATCACCAACACCCAGCCTATGACATACAATTGTCTTTCTCTTCTGGAAGGACTAAAAATTGATGTATAAAAAAGAGGGGTTTCCACAGCAAACAAAAAGAGAAGAGGAAGAAAGGAAAAATAAAACAGGAGAAAACTACCTCTGCTTGCTCAGGATCGGTCAATTGACTTTTTCTCTCTTTCTCTCACAAAGGAATATTTTAGGTGAGATTTTTGCCTCCAACTACTTTGGAACAGACCCAGAAATATTTTAATGTATATATCTAATAAATCTCTCTTACTACACCATCTGTCCAGACACACTCTGCAGTTAGTGTATTTATCACCAGCAACCTTGGACTGCTTTCCCTTTGCTTCAATAAACCACACTATTTGTGAATCTGGGTTCTGGATGTTCTTATTGAATTCAGCCAGACCTCTGGTATCAGTAAATCACACCATTCAGGAATCTGTCATCATAAAAATTCTTGTTGAATATGGCCAAACTCATAGTGCTGAATTGGTAATAAATGGAAATCAGGTCCAGCTGCATCTAATGCCTCAGAGCTCTGAGTGCCTCCAAGAAGGTTTATTTTATCCCAAGTTTCTGTGTGCTTGACTCAACAAGTGTTTGCTTGGGCATTTTTTTTTTAATTCCATGCCTCAATAAGCCACGGGCTGCTTGAAAGTTACTGGTGAGAGTTCATATGTCAGACTGTCTTCAGAAGTGCCACTGTTAGGTGTTATCTTAGAAGTCTTCCTCTTGTATGTAAGCATGTTCAGTCTTCAATGAGATTGAATTAGGTTACTTACAGTCTTCAATGAGATTGAATGGGTTACTTATTTATGGTTCAGTTTTGGGGGTTGCCACTGGTTACCAACAATTTAGTAATAATACAAGCTGTTGCTTCATTAAGCTGTTTTTTTGAAAGAAAATCTATAGTATTTAGCCTATATTAGCTCATTTGAGCATTTATTTATTTGTTGTGATCAGTCTTGCCTCTTGGGTGTGTCCCAAATGAGTAGAAAACAATGAATACACCAGGACTATGGCAAGTCTTCTAAAAATGTGATGGATAAACCAGTTATAGGATGGAACAAAGAAATGTAGCCCCAGGTACTCTAAGGTCCTATACATGGAACACTGCCTTCAATCCCAGAGATTCCAGATGGCAGGATGACTCCAGAGAGGTTGCAGGCAGTTTAGATGAGCTCTGAAGGCTTATCAAAAGACAGAGATTAAATCCATGGCCATGATGGATCAAGGCCTGCCCTCCTAGGGCTGTGTCCTTTCCGTTGTAAAACAGTGAGGAGATGCTGCTGAGGATGTGCCACTACCAGTTCCATGCACAGCCACCAGTTTGACCCCACTCACTGGACAAAGATAGAAGGGAGAAAAGAATCAGTGAACAGCTGATTTAAAAATATAGCAGGGAAGCAGCAAAGCCCAGCTCTCACAGCCTGCTGTCCCCTCTGCAGGTGATTATTGAGCATCACTGCTGTTATCTTTATTGCTGAAAACACAGCCTTCTCCTTGACTGAGAACCAAATTGATTTCCCTTTTCACATATGCCTGTATGTGAGTATGGGTATGTATGTGTACAGGTACCTGTATATATGTATATAAATATATATATAGATGTGTATCTGTATCTATAGAACACTAAGAAAGCAGGAGTCTGAAACCTCACTGAGTGTTCTGGAAGGACAAATTGAATTTGTATGCAAACACCTGACCTTGTTTTGGGAAGGGACAGCTACTGTAACCCATCTGGTGCATCACTTCAGATGCTTTTCCTCTGCTCAAGATCAGTCCGTTACTTGCAAGGAAATTCTTCAGAGGGAGGGTTTTGACCAAAGCAACACCGAGTTATCAGCCAAGAGAAGCTGGCTTTCTTCCCAGCCACATAGCACTCTGGCTGTGTGCAGTCATAGATTGGATGCAGCAAATTAAAGATTCTCTCCTACCTCCCACCTCACAACATCTCTCTCACAGAGCCTTTTCCTCCCTTTTGCTTCCTCCTGAAGACCCTGAAGTGTAGATCAGCTGGTTATAAGTACACTTGGTCATGTCCAAAGAGGGAAACTTGATGGCCCAAAGGAGCACCACCCACTTTCTGACAATTGCTTGGAGCAGGTTCTCCAGAGCTGCCTCACAATTAGTAAATACCAGACATATGTTGTGCTCACCACACAAGCTTAGGCTTGTAACAGTGTTGGCAGCTCCTGCTCTCATTCCTTTGGCACTGCTGTGATCCTGATGTCTGCAGCACTGAGTCATGCCACGATGTCTGCAGCAAAAACCAATGTTCTTTTGTGCACAAGGGAAGCAGGGCCACGTGCTCTGGTGGCCTGACTGCCTGACCATGCTTTGCTGAGGGTGTCACTACAGCAGCATCTTTGAGTGAAGCCAAGCAGCCAGCAAAGAGCATCCTTTGTGCTGCTTGATTCTGAGAGATGTTGGTGATGGGTGCTGAAAAGGGCTGGCTTGGTTTAGTTGAGAAAACTGACACTGTTCTTGTCGCCCATTTCCACCTCTGCCTCCTATCTTGGATTTGAAACTGTCTAAACCAAGGATGGTTATTTGGATTGCAATTTGCCCAGAAGAAATCACTCAGGTGCAGCCCTTCTGCAGATTCTCATCCTGTGGTCTTGCCTCGCTCAGACAAGTGTAATGATCTCTGAGATTGAAGCCACTTCCTTAAGACGTGACTTATTGTGCCCTCTGACTGAGGTTCCACCACCGGCTGGGGCTTTCAGCAGCCTGAGCGTGTGTTCTCTGGTATCTAAAACACAGGGCACTCTCTGTGCCCTTTCTCATATCCTCCTTGCAGTACAGTTCATAGGCACTTAATTGCCTTACATTTTTGGCTGCCTTTGAATTTCCTCTGCAAGTCAGCAGGTGGCATTTCCCAAATTGTGAGAGATGTGTGGCAGCCAGCCCAGAGAAGGTGGTTGTCATTGACACTGCTGTTCCAGCCTCGGTGTACGTTGGTGCTCCCAAGCTATGCCCTCTTGTTTCCTCAGCAGGGAGCCCTTGCAAGCTGGCTCTGTGGTGGGAATTGCCTGAATGATGGCAGAAATTAATTTCAGACTGAGCTATAAAAATGCTCAAGGCTAGGAGATTCCCAAATGAGTGCATGAAATAATCACTTGAGGTACCAGGGAGTTATGAAATCCTGTCAGATGACAGATGCAATATTAGTCTCTGACCCAGCAAATTATTTGCTGAGTGTCTCTGTTTCCTTGAGACTTTCACAAAGAAGGATTTTTTTCTTTTCTCTCACTGAGTCTCCAGTACTCCCCATGTATTTTTTGAGGTTAATGCACAATGACATCCTACACTATACAATTGGAGCTTTCTGACCCTGGGCTTTACAGTTTGGGATTATTCCTTGCAGCTGATCTTAGGTATCCCAACAGCTTGTCATCTGGTTAAAAATATCAGTGCCATTTCTTTAACACCTCCTCATTCAGCTAATAGGGCAAAAAGGTCTCATTTCAGAAAGGCTTCTCTCCTCTCTCTCTGGGATGGCAGAGATCTACTGTAAACTGAAGAAGATGTCCCTGTAGCCAAATACATGAGTTCACTGTGTATGGACCATTCCTGATCCTCCCCAACGATGAGGAGGGAAGGACCATGTGGGATAAACTGGCGCTGTCTCAGAGAGAGCAGCTGTTGGTGGCAGCTTCTAGTCTTCATGGCATAGACTTAGAGGATTTCGTATGTTTAGATGACTGCATGTTCTCTGCCAGCCAGAGATGTTGCAGCAGGCTGTGACAACATCACTTTCCTTAGGAAGACACAGGTACCTGTTCAGCTCCTCTGTGACCCAAAGCTCAGACAATCAGCAAACTGGGACCCCTACCACTGTGAAAAAGCAGTCACTGGGAGCTTTATCCCCACCCTGGTCTGCAGTGAGGCCCAGCTCCACCTCCCCTGCATGCAAGCCCCCTTTATCTTCCTTGCTTCTCACCCTTGACTGTCGTTCCAAGTGCCAGCTCCATGTCACACTGAGGGTTCTTCAGGATGTGAAGCAGCAGAGCCCCAACTTTCAGCCAGGTGACATTTCCAGGAGTGCTCCTGCTATGCAGGTCTTCCACACGGGGCTGCTGCTCCTGTTTGCTGTCCACTGTGGGGTCCTGGGGACATGGAAAGCTGCACTCCCTGTGTTTGGAATGCTATTTTTAAAGCTGGGTGAAAAGGCCTCTGTGGTATTTTTAAGGAAAAGTTTTTCTAGTTCCAGAGCTGGTTTTTGCCTCTCAGGTCAATATTCAGCCAGCACAATCACCAAAGTTCATGAGGCAGAGTCCTCAACCACAAGATTGGTTTTAAAATTCCATTACTATTATTGTTGTTAGGCTTGTTTTATGACCTTAAAGTACCTGTATTTGCTGTCTAATTTTTTGAAATCTGGGTAAACTTCAAATCGAGGCTAGGAAATTCTAGTTCCTTTCCTTTTAACTGAATAATCAGATGTTTTTTTATATTCAACATCATGTACTCCAAAGCTCAGGCTTTATGAGAAAGACTGTATTTCCCACAAATCATGCATAATACATATGCAGAAGGGACTGGGAGTACATTGCTACCTCCAGGCTTAGCTTGTAGCCCAACAATTTGCCATCCAATGTGGATGGAATCCTTGTCCGTGGCAGGGGGGTTAGATCTAAATGAGTTTTAAGCTCCTGTCCTACTGAAGTAATCCTCTGGTTTTATTAATTCAATGCCAAAAATACTGTCAGTGACTACAATGGGCTTTTGGGTCCAAGGACAGCATGAGATGGTCCCTACAAGCACCTCTTGAGCTACCTGGGCTGGGTGTGCTGGGGCAAGTTTCACTCAGTCTAATGCTTCACATCCACCCCAGAAAAGAGTGTTACACAAAGCACCAGTAGCTGTATACCATGTGTTTTAATAAACCGTTCAGCTACCAGAAAAATAGGATTGCATGTGTTTGTTCTCCCCCCCTCCGAAACAAAAGAAGTCAAATTCAAACCAAAATAATGGAAACCCAAAACAAGAGAAAAAACTGTCCCAGAGCAAAGATGACACACAATACAGAGTTGGGAAAAAAGGTCATTGATGACATCCTTGTTTAAAGAAACCATGTTTTTAAAGCATGAGGCAGTTGAATAATAAAATGGTCATTGGTTTGATTTGTTTTCTCCCTGTATGTATATATGTAGCTACATATATATGTCTATGCTGATACACCCTGGGATAGGAAGAAATGGTAAGACAAAAAAATAGTTGAGTGCAGGGAAACCTGTACGACAAAAAAACAGTTGAGTGTGGGGAGCAAGTAAAGAAGAAAATAAACGTATCATTTCAGTCAGTGAAGTAAGGACAAGGCTCAATTCCCCTACAATTTACCACTGTTCTGCTTATTGGGGAACAGACTTGTCTCTCCATGGCTATGCTGTGTCCCTGATGCACAGCTGAGCTGTGAGCTTCTTCACTTGTCTGTGTATGAGCAGGACCCCAGAAATGTATGAAGCATTCCTTTCTCTGGTTAATTCCCATGCTTTACTGTGATTTTTTTTTAATTAAAAACTTATTAGTATTTCAGTTTGCATTTTTCCCCAGGTTTCTTGCACTGACTGCTGTGCAGGTCTCCACAGCAAGGTGGAGCAGCCCAGATGAGCAATAATGCCACAGTAAAGTGCTGTTATCACAACGTGACTGGATGGAGGAATTAATTTTACAGCAGGTCTCATGTTACTTTGAAATTGCACTCTGTCTGCGGAGCCGAGTCATGCAGTTGTAACCTCAGTTGTTCTTCACTGAGAGGGCCTGTGGGGCACACCTTAATCCAAACACAAGGAAAGGAAGGAAAAATCTTTTTAATTTCCTTTTCTCCTTCTGTGGAAACCCAGCCCCAACAAGAAGAGTAGGCAATGCCATTCTACACTGAGGTGCCTGATTCACTCCTAGGCAAATGAGTCCTGCTTTCAAAAGACAAAACAAGCCATGTTCTTCCTCTTGTTTTTATATTGCTCTTTCAGAGAACCAGTCGCTGTCCACGCTTTCCCAGATCTCAGTGCCGTGCTTAACAAGCAAATTAAGCACAAGCTCATGCTGGCTGCAAAGTTCAGGTAACCAAGAAGATATTAGGAGAACAGCTCAGTTTGCCAGATGCTTGTAAACACCATATTGAAAAGAAGGCAAAGGCAACACACCCTTCTCCACACATCTCCCATCTTCCTTCCTTTTATTTTTTTCTTTTTTTCTTTTTTTTTTCATTCTCTGTCTCTCTTTTGCTCTTTCTTTCCCTTTATTGTACAGGGGTTGATGAAGATAAGCAAGACTTGTGCATCACAAATGGTGGAACTTTCCCCAGCCCCGCCAGCTTCTCACCCTACAACAATGCACAGGCCCATCTCATCCTGTACCTGTCCCCCAGAAACTGTTTGTCTCTTTTTGGAAAACCACGCAGTCTGGTGTGCTGGGGACTTCTGCAGTGCAGGAGGCGGGTTGGCTGCTTCCTCCCCCTTTCCTGAGGCTCATAGATGGTTGTTTTTCGACAGGTAGGCAATCAGAGCCACGGCTACCCCGACATAGATGCCAGTCCCAATGGTGATGGACAGGACAGCCAGGAAGAGAGCTCGCCGGGAGCTGGAGCTCGCGTGGTGGAAATCCCCCTTGGCTACTGCTTTGTTCGTCTGCAAGAGATACAACAACAGCAACAACAATGCCATTTATTTATTTGTTTTACCTGGAAATAAAGATGTGACACTAATTTCCTGGCTGGAACAGGATCCTGGGACGTGACAGGTTAAAGTGGTTGGCAATCACACAGTTTTTTCAGTCAAATGGGGTCATTTGCACAACTAAGATGGTGATGGAACCAGCAGCATCTCAAAGGAGGGTGTCATTTTTATAGGCCGTGGTGTGGTATCAAGCAGGGACACCTGGCAGGCAGTAAGAGATTTGTCACCTACAAGACAGGTCATGTATAAGCAAATGAGCTCTGTAAGTTCTAAAACAGTCTTTGTTCCCTCATTACAACGAGTGAGGAATGCTCAAAGCTTTAATTGTGTGTCTCCACAAATGATCGATTTGCTGAGACACTTTCTTCTTCAGTGCAATCTACTACAATTTTTTTTTTTTTTTTTTTGCTACTCAGACCAATTTGCAGCAGCCAAATGACAAGCTTCCACACATAAAAGATGCCAAGAAGCACCTTGGCCTTTCTGTCAATGACTTTATTAGGAGAACTGGGAGAACTGTCTCGTCTCATTCATCAACCTAATTTTTTAAGCATAATGCTTTATGAGAATTTCAGGCAGAAACAATATCAAACAATACAGGCGAGGCTGCAGGTTGGAGGGAGCTGCTTCAAAACACCAAGACAGAAACAACACAGGTTTACACACTTGGGGTTTGGGTTTCTTTCCTTTTGTTCCTTTTCACCTATGGAATTTTTGCCCATGAGTTGCTGAGGAGCCTTAATGACTGAATACTTAAGAAGAGCAAAAGAACTGACTGAGCCCCGGGGAGAAGGGCATCTGTTCATCTGGGTACTTAAGTAGAACAAAAGAAGTGGCTGAACTCAGGGGAAAGGGCATCGTTTGCAGTTCTGGGAGTTTTTCTCTCAGAAGCACAGAGATATCTCAAGAATAGGGGGGTTGAAAAAAAAAAGCAGGGCAGGAGCAGCTGGGGTGTTCTCTCACGCTTGGCTTTGGAGGAAGAAGCTCGGAAGTGCTTTTTGGGTAGACGAGTTCGTTGTTGTCTCTGGACCCCCGGCCAAGAGCTGCTTCATTCTGCCAATCAGGTGAGCCTCTGCTTGTGAGAGCAGCCGCTGAACCCACCACCATCCGTTCANCGGCTGAGCCGCCATGGCCCCGCGCTCCCCGAGCTCGCGCCACAGCGCCCCCTGCCGGCTGTGACCGGAACTGCACCGGAAGGGAAGGTGCCTGCGAGCCGGGCGGCTCTCACTGGGCTCCTGCTTCTGTCTGCTGTTAATGCCACAGGAGCTGTTGTTTGTCTGCTCCATTATAAATACCACTAAAGAACTGTTCTTCCATTTCCCATATCTTTGCCTGTAAGGAGACCCTTAATTTCAGAATTATGATAATTTGGAGGGAAGGGGTTCACGTTTTCCATTCCAAGGGAGGCTCCTGCCTTTCTTAGCAGACACCTGTCCTTTGAACCAGGACACACACCTGCTGTCATGTCCTTTGATTTATGTGGGGAAGGCATCCTACTCACTTTGCAAAGCCTCTCAGCAGGGTAACCAAAGATTTCATGATCTTGTCTGGAACCACCAAAGACTCAAAAGAAGACCCTTTCTTTAAAAAGTGACAGGGCCTTTTGGGATCTTGGGTTTCTTAAAAATGAAGGCAAGGAAAGCAGAGAAATCTTTAGAAAGAGCTGGTCCTTCCGCTCCCCTCAAAGACTTTACTCAATCACCTGCTTCCCACCACAGGACCAGTCTTGATCTGGAAGGTTCCTGTTTACTGAAATTGGACTGAGGTAAATGCACAGCAATGAAGATAACAGAGCTTTTAGATAAACCAAGGCAGGCAGGTTTAACCTCCCTAAATGGAGGGAAAGTTTAAAAATGATAGAACATTTTCGAATTGGCATTTCTGAAATGTCACTTTATGTAATGGAAAAATCTGCAACATTTGGGTTGACCTCTTTTAAATGAAACTTTGTAAAGTTTTAAACCAGAATTTCTTCACCTAAAAATAGATGGGAAGTCAGAGGGAAAAGAAACCATTAGTCAAAATGTCAAATAATCTGAAAACTCGACAGTATATCTTGATTGCTTCAATAGAAGGGGTTGCATTTACCTAAAATAATGAGCTGAAAGACCCAAAAGGATTCAGAAGGCTGATGTTTCAAATACTAGTAGCCTTTTTCCTCATAGGATCTTCACTGCAGCAAGAAATCTGCTCAAAAAGAACAGGGTCTTTTTCCTTGATGGACTCTGAGGACAGCCCTGATCTTTGTGAAAGGATTGGGCCTGTGGTAAAAATGCAGTTTCTTTTTAAAATGTTCACCCAGCCAAAACCATGTGTCTTGTATTAGTCATGTGCTGCTATGAAGTTTTTGAATTATGCAGCTCCAGACATTATGGAATAGAGTGATTTTTCTTGGGGAAGACACCTGCACCTTCACAGAAATTCTAGTTTTCAACAAATTACCTTATCTGAGTGCATTTTTTCCTCTTAATGTATATTTTGTGATTTAGGAAAATTAAATCTCTCCTATATGGTATTTTAACTGTAGACTGCATTGGTAAGGGCACATGGGAAGCACAATCCTACAGTTCTCCTTTATTCCAGTCAGAAAGATTTACATTGAGGTGGAGAAACCATCCATACAGAAACCAGCTTTCATCTGTGAAAGAGTAGTCTGAAGGAATTTGCTTAGTAATAAGAAAATTCTTTGATGCTATTTCCTAATTAGCAAAACCCTCACATTACTACTCAATATGCAGGTCTAAGCTAAAAGGATCTGAAAATACTTACCAAAAAAAATGCAACTGAAGCCAGAGGTATCAGTTTAGCATCTAGAAAATAATGAACAGTTTTTCTTGATTTTTTTTCTTTTTTTTAACAGGGATCAGCTCTTTGGTGGTTTTGATCACTTTGAGAAAATCCCTTGGTTTTGGGACCAATCCAACTATTTAACCCAGTTCCACTTCATACCTGACATGAAGAAATGACATGTTGCTGAGTTTTCCATGAGAGATGTCTGTGCTCTGGCAAAATCCATGAGGTCAAGAAATGTCTTGCGTAGATAGAGCCAAATCACACCCTGATGCACCAGTTTTTCCATAACTTTTTCAGCAACATCTGTTTCAGAGGATAGTGCAGCCAGGACTGGTGCAAGAATGAAGATCCATTTTCCCTACTAACAAGAGCTTGATTCACTACAACCTCATAAAGCTAAGTGTCTCAATAACAAGTGTCTTAACCTTTTCTAATGTGCTTGAAAGTTGCTGCAAAAGTTAGCATTCTACCTGATCAAAATTGTGTTATCTGTGGAGTTTTATAGTACTTCTGCCCACTCACCTCTTCCCTTCCCTGGCCAGGCTGTAGCTGGCAGGCAGATGATGGATATAACAATTTAATGCAGCCTTTGGAGAGGAGCATGGGGCCCAGGCTGTGACGAAGGTTGGGTGCTACAAGGCTGAAAACAGGGATTTTAGCAAATACCAGCTGCCAATCAATCTTCTCTTTAGAGGCTTTGAAAGCAAGCCAGAAAAGTGAGGGGAGGTGGGGGAAGACGGGGTAAGGAGATCTGGAAGGATTATCTTCTTTTGTTTAACTAAAAAAATGAATGTATTTTTTAGAAACACTTTCAAGGAACTTCCCTGGAGGTTCAAGTTGAGCTTCTGCAGACCATACCTAGGGTGTCTGTGGGCTGCATGTTTTATAGGCCAATAGAGAAGATGAATAATGTAACTCCAAGCTACAAGGCCAAAACATTCTGCTGCATCCCACAGTGACTCATATATCATACTCTCAAAATACCTTCTGGTACACAGTATCTGGAAACAAGAAACACACTGATCCCAATTATTAATCCTGCCGCATCTCCCCAAGGCTGGAGAGCAGGATTGGCTCTATGCAGGAGATTATCCTGACCCCTTTGGTCAGATGGTGAAAGGATTTCTTTTCACTTCGTGGGAACAAAGAGCCAGAAAGGCCAGGGATGCACAGGCTGTGTGCAGCCACTGGCCAGATCCTGAGTTTTACTTCTTCTAGTGACAAGCAAAAAAAAAAAAAAAAGGCACAAAATGAGGAGTAGCTTATAGAGAAGATGCTTCTGCTCCTGTGTCTGCTATCTTTCTTCTAGGAAAACACTCTGTCTCCTCTTTTTAGCTTGCCTGAACTTGTACTTCTGCTGATCTCCAATTTTTGGGCAGTAATTCCACCTTCAGGCTTATGCCACTTAATTCCACTGATAGTGAGAAAAAGACTCCAGTGTCTTTTCTAAAGACATGGATGGTGTGATGGTTTGAAAAAAGTAACCTTTTTTTTCTACTGGAACAGCTCATCCTTAAAATACTACCCTATGACACAGACATGAGTCCTCAAAGCAATTGCAAAAAAAGCTACATATCGAAGAAAAACTATCACACGTAAACAAATATACCTTTCCAGGCGAGAGTTCACTGCAATATTGAAACCCACGAGGGAACTGTGTTTCTTGTGAGAAAGTCTTCATAGTGAGACAAAAGAAACTCTTCTTTCCAACTAACCTAATGAAAGTCTATTTCAAAGGTAGTAAACCTTTGCATTTGGTAGTAACCAAAGATCTCTAAGTTTTGTTTCTTTATGTTGTTGATAGAAAAAGAGTTATTAATACAGAAAGACAAATGATGGTTGGGAGGGGAGGGGAAGAAACATCTAAGAGTTTATTTTAATTACTATTATTTCTTTTTTTGTCTTTTACTTCTTTTAATAAACTATCTTTTTTACCTTTAAAGTTTTAAGCCTGCTTTACATTTTTCTCTTAATCCCCATCTCACAACAGCGAACTAAACCCACTACATTAATTAGTGTTTCCACCCAGCTGCAAACTCAACCCACAACAGATGGGTAAAGGGTGAAGTCAGGGTCTGGCTCTGGACCTCGACAATGACAGCAGGGAGGTGCCAGTCAGCAGGAGAAAGCATGGGGCTGACAGACAATCAGCACAGGGATTGGGACATGCCAGAATGGATTTCAGTCCTGAGGAGAGCATCCCAGGGACCGTGCAGTCCAACCAAACAGCTCCACAGGCATAAATGATGAACTAAATAAAGGACAAATGGTTCTTTGCTGTGCCAGGCATTTGAAAATTCCATTATGCCCATGGTTTAATAGAAAGTCCAGCCTGTAGTGGCAAAGAGCTTTTCCAGAGGTTTCTGTGGTTTCTGCTGGAAGGATGGCCCAGGGAATAGATATGAGTCCCAAACAGACATTCTCTGTCTGGAACTTACTGAGGAAACAATGGGGAGCAGGTGTCACCTGAAATGCAGGTACTTCCAAACAAGTTCAAACAGTTTAAGTCCCTCTGTAGTTTAATCCAACCTTTCTTCACCCAGCCTTTCAAGTGGCATTTCCTGCATTGTGAGCAGCCCCTTCTTTCCCCTGCAATATCACGTTAATTTCCAGTCTTTACAATTTCCTGACAAGCTCCTGAATGAGGATGTGGCAGGTGAAAAGCAGTGGCCTAGAAAATAGTACTTCCACTACCACCAAATTAAATGATGCCGTGTTGGTAGAAGGAGATATACTGGGAACAATATTTATCCCTGGAAATCCATGAAAGGTTCAAAAGGAGTGTGAATGGGAGGGATGAGGGTGTAAATTAAGACCAGCATGACTCTGTCTCTTTTTCATGTTCAACTTCCATAAAATCTGGGTTTCAGCCATTGGATCATTTTGGTATCAAAGTATTCTGCTGGAATTTGAAAACATGGCATAGACAAAGATGTGTTTCAGCCCCCACCTGGAGCTGCCTGTGGTGTTTTATTGTTAAATGTCCGAGTGAAAATTCAACACCTGGAAAAAGAACAGAATAATGGGAACAGCAGGCATAAAAGATCTGAATGAGCAGAATGCAGAGAGATGTTTTTAGACAAGTTCCACAGCAACAGCTGTTCATTTGATTGCACTGGAGAGAAAGACACCTCAGCCTGAGATACAGAGGCAGTGCTCTTTCCCTGGCATGTGCAGGAATTTGGATATTTATGGTAAAGAAGATGATTCTGCCCTTCCACTTTGCTTCTAGCCCCTAAACAGATGTTTTGTGATAAAAGGGAAGAAAATTTGGAAGAGGTGACAGGTGGGGTAGCCCAGTACACCCATACAAATTCAGACACTTACAAATCCTTACTGTTGTACAAAGTTGTACAAGGTGTTATTCACAATCTGTTTAGACACAAATATGCCAGGAGAAATTACCCTCTCATTTCCTTCACAATGAAAAGCAGGGCTTTTACAACCCTGGGATGACTTTGTTAGGGCTCTGCTGAAGGCCCTGCTAGAGAGAAGTTCTGGGGGAAGCTGAATTCATCTCTTTCTACCTCTAACTTGTTATGTAAGGTTGGTGTAGAGAGCAGATTCTCTTCATCCCAATCCAAACCTACTGCTCCTCTCTGCAGTATGTCCACAGTACCAAATGAGAGGGAACCAGCCCTCATTTGGGGTTTTTTTGTGGTGTTTTGATTTTTTATTTTTTTTTTTGGTTGTTGTTTGTTTGGGGTTTTTTGTTTGGTTAGAGGTTTTTTTTGTTTGTTTTGGGGGTTTTTGTTTGTTGTTGTTTAGTTTTTGGGGGGTTTGTTTGTTTGGTTTGGTTTTTGGAGTGGTTTTTTTGTTGTTGTTGTTTTTTGTTTGTTTGTTTTGCTGTGGTTCCTTCTATCTGGCTCTGGTCCTCCTCCTCATTTGTGGTGGCAGGAAGACCATGTCAGTGTGTACTCTACATTCATTACAATGTCTCTTCCCTCCAGCATGAGTCACACAGCATGGGAAAGGGTGGAGGATGCTGCTCAGTGCTGCCAGGAAAGATCTCAGCCCTCAGTCCTCACCTCCCACCCTTGGAACAGGCAAGAATGGTGGGGGTTTCTGCCTTGGGCACCCTGAGCCACATTTTGGGGACGAAGAAGGTAAAGACAACAGGTGCAGTTTTTGAAGAGTCCCTGAGTGGTTTCTCCTCCTGACAAGAAGAGATTTGATCAGAGAATTAGTTTATCAATTTCCTCACCCACAGGTGTCCCTCCTGAGCTGAAACTAAATCTCTGGGAATTATAGAGTCCCCTACCATATTAATGATTTTTCAGATAAGACTAAGAACTCTCTAGGTAAGATTCACTCATTTGTTTATCACAGTAACTTTCTCAGGTACTTTTTTGATATTACAAGCACCTGTGATTTCCCTCCACGTCATCTGTGTCACACTGTTTATCTGTCCCCAATTTCATGTGTTGAGGACTTTCAGAACAGCACTTTCTGAACTGTTCTTGGCAGAAACCGGTTTCCTTAAGAGATTCTGTTTTTTCCCAGCACAAGGGGTGAGTGCCACAGCAGTTATATGGAACTGCCCTGGAGGGCTGTTCCTGGGAGTACCATTTGCCAGACCAGCCTGCAGAGTCTGCAATTCCTCTGATCCCCTCCGATGTGGTTTCGTCTTTCTAGGAAGGAGATCCATCCCAAGCTATTTCCTGAGAAACATTTTGTAATTTGATGTGTTAACTGTAAGGGTAAGAAGTTATCAGGCACTGTGGACTCTGCAGCATCTGACAGTGAATGTGAGGTAACTTACTCATTTTCCTTTCTGTTTACTTTGCTTCTCAAAAGAGTCACCAAAGATTGAATGATGAAGATTATCTCTTTCACAGGAAAGCGTTTTTCCCCTTTCCATTCCTCTACTTTGTCAAAGCCCACAAAAAACTCCAATGATGGGGAAAAAAAACCCCTCAAATCTTTATTTTATTATATTTTTGTTTTCTTTAAAACTCAATCCTCTTTTCTCCCTCTCTCCTGGACACATGGCATAAGTGATGCAACTGGCTCTAGCAGGCGGGCACAAGGAGCTTCATGACCAGAGGGGTGATTAACAGGGACCAATAACCATACTCCATGGATTGTGTTGAGTGGGATATGAGAAAAACTCCTGACAAACAAATATTGAGGAAAAAGTTGTTCTTGGGTTCCCAGCACATTCAATTCATCAGAAAAAAAAATGCTAAGGGCAGGGAGAGCCACAGGCTGTGAGAGTTTTAACCAGCTCTTCACTAGGCCAGAATGTTTAGACAATTTGCTTTATAACTGGAGACAACACCAGATAATTTAGAGCCTGATGATCCTGCAGCACTCTTGCAAGGCAAACAGCTTCAGCAGGGATATATCCCACTTAAGAGTCCTGTCTGAATTAACATTAGCAGGCTGCCTTAAATTTCCCTGTGGCCAGGCATAAGGACATAATAGAGTTCCCTGTCTCCCAACACTGTCAAGGCCACAGAAGGAACTTGCCATAAGGCACCCGCCACAGTGGCAACTTGGAATAAGCACAAGTGGCAGAAATTTGCCACAGTAAGGTGCTAATTCCAGGCCTGAGGATGTGTCTGATTAGGACAAAAGTTCCCACTGTGGCATGATGTCGGGCAGGACGCAACTGCTGATACATATATCACCTTAAGTGATGGGAATGGCATCTGTGCCCCGAGGATACACAGAACTTGGACTGTACAAAGGTGGAACCCACAGGAAAACAGTTCTCTGGGACCCCTCCAACACCAAGAAGGGTGAAAAAGAACCAACAGGATGCTTCTGGATCCGCAGGTGGTGATTATCGTCTGCTTGATCTCTCTCACCCGCTCATCTTTTCTATTTCTTTCTCTCTCTCTGCCTCACATTTACTTTTAGTTAAAATCTGTATTACTGACTTTGGCATATGGTCTTATTTGCACATTAACTCAAACAGGGGCATCTCTCACCCGCTGGATCACAAGACCAGGAAAAGCTGTAAACTTTCTCCAAAGGTCTGGGACCAAATTCTCCTTTGGATACAATGGAAGAATTCATGTTTTTTCAAAGTGGCTATAGAATGGGGCTCAAAATCACATTGTTTCTGAGCCTGCAAGATCTTCTAGAGAGAGATCTGTGTCTTTTACACACTTCTCACCAGAAAAGTCCTGCAAGGAAAGGCAGAGGCTTCAGCAAACTCAGGCATCTGCAAGGTGTTTGGATTCCACTGAACTTTTATTTTAACATCAATCAGAAGGAAATTTAACTAAGTCACAGGGTCACTAGGATACAGAAACTGTCTGCACAGAATATTTGCTGGTTTAATAGTATTGCTTTAAGATGAAAATCAGTTAGCACTGAGCTTTTTGAATAAGCCAGTTCTGCAATACGTCGCTTTGCAGGGTATGAACAAGGATCTTCTTTCTTTTAAAGAAAGACTTTGGTTTTGAAAAGGTGCAAGGAACTTTGCTAATGTGTGTCAAGAAGAAAGTGATTCAGTTAATCTGTATCTGGTGTTAGAAGGATGCATTTGACATAGTAGGAAACACTGAAGATAGATGATGATAAAGAGGAGACAGATAAATAGCAGGAAGCCCTAAATTCAACTCCACAAAACTCCTGGTGGTCTAAAGTCCCCAGGGCAAGTGGGAAGTACCAAGCTGGCACCACAAAGCCCAGTCTAAAAAAAAAAAGCAGGACTCCAGGGCTTCAGTTCCTTCTCTTCATATCCACAACCATTCCCCGACAAGAGCAGCACCTGCCTGCTCTCAGAATCAGCATTTTCCTGCCTCCTGACTTTGGCTCCCAGCCAGACAATAGCAGCAAACCCAGCTGAGTGTCAGGAAATCCGTGTTTCAGGTGTCTCAGACCTCTGGGATTCCCTCTGAGCAGCGACAGAAAACAAACACAGACAAAATTAGCTCTGTCTTGCAGACACTTAGGTGTTTTGGGGGTTTTTTTTGTTTCAAAAATTTAATGCGTTCCCTTTCTCGTCTGATTAAAATTACTAACACTTCCTTCCCATATAAAACAAAATGTCTGCGTCTTGTCAATTAATTTAATTGCATTAAAAATACAACTGTGACATTCCAGAAGATAAAAGTGTGGAAGGAAAGTTTTAAAAGTTCTAGAGAAGAAGAGGGAGATCTTTTAACAATATATTTAAAATCTACCTCTATTGAAGACTAATCAGAGATAAAGGCAAGGGACTGAGATGAAAATTTTCATTTTTTTTTCTGACCAAGAGCAAAAAAACACTGTAAAGAAATATGTTGAACACAAATGTATGCCATCAGAATTCCTTTCTAATTATGGAAATTAATTTTAGCAGTTTCTATACATGATTTTGAACTATTTCTTGCTGCTTTGGAGCTTTTCTGTGTGTTTATATATGCATATATATATATATGTAAAAGCTAAACCTTGCAGATAAAGTTTCTTTCCAATTGCCAAGAGACATTTATTTTGTTCTGTTTGAAAATGTATTGATATTGGACAATAAAATATTTCCAAAATACTTTAGAACACCTTCTGATACAATAAATTTCTCAAAGAAACTATTTTCTGCAGTTTTATATATATATGTATATATATATATATATATATACACACACACACGAAGTCTTAACAAATCAACAATAATTTGGTGCATAATTTCCTATCTGGGTGATTAAGCATTCAATTCTTAATTGCTTTTCAGTAGTCAACACATGTTTCTTCTGCATAAATGTGATCCTACTGAGGAATCAAGTTCTCTTGTTGAGGCTGGGAGTTTTAAGTGAATAAATTCCTGGGAGGAGATGTTCTGGACCCAGGGGGTGTTTTGTCTCTGCTGCTGACTGCAGACCTGAGGATGTACTTTGGAAAACACAGAGCCCAGAAAGGAGACAATAAAGAAATTATTCCTGGCCAGGATGCTCGTTCTGTGGGGGAGACCTGCTAATTGCATTACTTAGTGTGATCACTGCAATACAAAGAAAATATCGAGCACCCTTCCTGCCTAGTCTCCAAAACCATCCTTGGATGAGGAAAGAAAGAATTAGGTGAGAAAAGTTTTCCTTAAGACAGGCATCATACCCAGACACCCATTAGCATCTACCCGTGCCAGGAGCACCAGCTGAAGAAACTGGAGCACGTGTTCTGGAATCTCTGGATTCAGCTCCATACTCAGTACAGGAAGACTCAACAAGAACCCATTTTTCACAATGGGAAAAGTTCACCAGCTGACCTGGAACAATTAATTGCTATGCATCACCACTGCTGTTGGCATGGAAATGGAAGGCCTAACCTTGTGTGAAGCTGTCAGCACCCTGAAATTACTGCTTTGCCTTTTCTATGACGCAGCAACTGCAAGACAAGAACTCCATGTTCTCCAGCAGAAACACATCCCAGTGTTGTCATGCCAGCAGATACCAGCCCCTAATCTCTTGTCAACAAAAGCCCTCCCTCCTAGAACTGCAGCACTTAAGAGGCAGGCGCTGCTGGGTTTCTATGGGCAGGGTTTGCACGTTGTGGTGTCATTCAAGGAGATTTATCTCTTCCCCTATGGAAGAGCTGAGGTTTAGGTGTGCAGAAGACAGTCAGGTGTGCAGCTACAAGGAGCCCAGCAGTGCCAAGAACCAGCTAGAAAGTCTTTACCCATCCTTGCACTGCACAGGGAGCAGGGAAGAAATCTGGTGATAAATCAGGGCAGTCCTCCAGAAAAGATGCTGTTGAAGAGTGAGACACCTGCCCGAGTACAAAGAACAGCTTCTCCCAACAGCTTTTTTGCCTGCATCACAGGGAGACCAGAGAGACCCCACAACTGCAGGGCAATAAGTAAAAGAGTAAATGAGGGAAGCCTGCAGGTCTTGTAGCACAGAGCTGCTGGTTTAAGCTCCATGATTTCAAGAACATCCTGCTAATGTGCCTCCATCGTGCCTGAGTCAGCTTCTATTCTTGACCTCAGGAAGAAAGTAAACTGCCTTGAGGCATGGATCTCCAAGGATTGTCTAACTCTGATGCTCTTTTTGTCCAGCATCTCGGCAATAACCACCTCACTATATTGTTTTCTCCATGCAGCCTTGCTCCCTGAATCTTTTATTGCTGTACTGAGAAAAAGGAATAGGATGAAGTAGTGCTGCAGTACTTCCTATGCTGGCATTCTGGGACCACTTCATTTTTACTTTCCAGGGCCCCAAGTCAGAATATTTGCTGCTTTGATCATAGCTGGCAGAAGAAAGAGGCCATCCCAGGGGTGTCTTCTCCCTTTAACAAAATGCTCCACAGGAGCAGGGTTTTTCCTCCGTGGAAACCCATTAGCACACAAACACAAGTCCTCATTGCCCAACAGGGAGGGCAGAGATTGCTAACAAGGATCTTTCTTCGTGCCTCTCAGTAGTCATCAACAACCTGCTCATGTATTTTAGTATAAAATTATTCCAGTGTATACAAACAAAAACGTGAAGTCTGCTTCTTTTCTCTTGTCCTCTCATTCTTTTGCATACATATAGGAAGTGTGTCCTCCCTGTGATTTAATTGGCCTGGCTGTTTATTCCAAAAGAAGTGAATAACAGGAATCAAGAGCTCTGCTCTCCGGCCTGTTGGCTTGTCTAGCAGCAGGTGGGTCAAGCCTGAGCAGCAGCTGCTGCAGCTCCCTGTGTGAAGAGCTGTTTGTTTGTGTCCCTGTCTGCACATCCTGCACAGAGGGGATGGCTGGGGAGAGGCAGGAATGCACAAACACATTCCCTGCAGCAGCAGCCAATCCATATGGTGTGCTGCGTGAAGAGGGATAAAAGCCTCAGCAGGACACCCTGGTAGAACAGAGAACTCATCCTGTCAAATGCAAACCTCAGGAATCAGGGCAGGCCCCCTCCTCATATTGAAAGGACTTTGCTTCTGGTTATCCAGTCCCTTTCTTTTAAGATATGGGGAGCAGGGTGTACTAACCCTGGCAGGATGGCAGCATCTAGGAAGGAAATCGCCTTCCACACATAAGTAAGTCCCTTTATTTGGGCTGTCTCCTGTCTCCATCACATACAGACAGGAAGAGGAGTGCTTCAAGATTTCTTTTGCTTTTCCTGCAAAACCCAGCTAAAACCCTGTTAAATACGGGATGTTACTTTTCCTGACAGTGATCACATGCCAAATTACCACAGCAAAAATGTCCATCTATCAGCCGAGACACTGAAAGTACACGAGTCATGGGCTTCACCTCAGCCTGGTGAAGGCAATGAACCAGTGTGCCTCAGGAGCTGACAGCACACTGGATACATATCTTGGATTTGCTTGTGCCAGGGTTTTCCCAAGACCTCAGCCAGCTGGGAACAGATGGAAGGGGCAGTCAAAGCCAAGCTGTTTGTAAAATCCACCTCCTGTGTGGGTTCCTAAGAAAGAGCAGGGTAGTGAAGGAAGATCTGCTCTGCCTCTAGGGACCAATTTCTCAGAAGCTGTTCAGAGCCATTCTTACCTCTTGTGGAGATAAATAGATCGATCTGATTCACTCAGCTGCAGTTTTACATAAAAGTTAAACTTTTGTGTAAAAACCATACAGTGGGCCCCATCCACAGGTGGCAGCAAATCAAGCAAGGTGGGAGTCTGGATGCAAAGATATAAACAGTGTAGATGCTTAAGTATTTCCACAGTGCAGAGCTACAAAAGGAGAGTTCCTCAGTCAGGCCCAAAACCTACCCTGGTCTGATGTAACTGTTGCATTCATCCATCAGAAGATTTCAGCAGGAAACCATGAAAGTGGAAAAGGATTTGATAATTAATAATTTCAGAGTTTGCTTGTTCACTTCTTCTTCCCCTTCTCTCTGTCTTTCCCTGTCATGTCTCTGCTTCAATGGGCTAATACATGTTTCATGACTGAAATACATCCTCTCCAAAAATATTCCACTGAAATATTTATGAACAACAGTTTTAATTATTTTCTCAGTGCTTAATGACTTCGTGGCAGCTACTCTGCCAGAGGCCTAAAACAACCGTCTGCCTTGGTGACCAGCTGTTTCCCATTGTTGCCTTCTTCTCCCTTTCTTTGTCTCACTTTTTTTGAACTGCAAGTCCTCATGAACAGGCTCATGCAATTTTCTTAATATTTCCAAGGTCTTTGATTTGTAGAGCTCCTATGAAAATAGGAACCCTTCTCCTGGACAAGTGCTGATGGCAGTAAAAGAGATACAGATGTTATCAAGAGCATCCTAGAGATGAAGTTAACTGTCCACACTTGTCTCTTCCCCTGGAAAACAACAGAAGGCCCCAACACCTTTTGGAACAGGATGCAAATGTTATTACAGTGTGGCCCTCCAAAGGCCTCTCTTGCCTTTCAGCTCAGAGAGGAGGTTCTCACAGTGGCAAGGATGCCAACCCCAAAAAACACTCTAAGGGAAAGATAAATTGCTCTTGTACTTATATTTCTATATCCCTCTACAGAAAAGCTGTCTGCTGCTGAAGAAGATATTTCCTCGTTGCAAAAGTAGAGTTATTCCTGCACATTTGGAATGACCTCTTGGTTCCTCATGCCAAGGGCAAAATCATAAGTAAAACATGCAGAGATAGGAAATCCCTTTCCCGGGGCACAGCTCTGCCACTCCTGATGGCAGTGGTACTGCACGTCTCTGTCCCTGACTCCCTCAGCAAATGTCTCAGACATTTCAAACCTGCTGATGAGACAGATTTGAGATGTGGTTCTCTGTGGTGTCTGCATGCTGGGGGCTGAAGAAAAGTATCCACTTGATTATAGCCGTTCAGGGAATGTCAGCAAATATGTCCAACAGGCAAGCACCAGCCAGAGAGAAGGCCTTCAAATGTCCAGAGGCATCTGGGATGAGGAGGAAGGAGTGGAGTTCCAGGAAAGGGGAGGTTTTGAAGCCAGAAGGCCTCCTGAAATCTCTGGGAGGTGGTGTGGAACAGCCACAACTGCTGGTGATTTTGGCAGCCCTGGGCAGCAGGACAGGTTGCCAGTGGTGTGCACTGAAGCTCTGTGTGGGACTCCTGAGTGGGCTGGATGTGGTGCTTCATCTCTTCTCTGTGCTGTTCCCTCTCTCGGTCAGAACTGCAGATTGAAACTTCCTTCTTCAGCTCAGTGTTAGGCAACACATCAGAGAGCACTGGGAAGGGGGAAGGGGATGATAAGGAGAAACATAAGAGGTCCTGCTGCAATGAAGGGTCAGGAATAAATAGTTGGAGAACTCAAGCATCAATCTTTAGTGGCTTCTCTGGAATTTGAAATTTATTATCATTTGGATGTTTTATTCAAAAATCTTCTCTTGGCAAATTCAACAGAATGTGAAGGCCTTTGCAACACAGAGTGGGCTGGCAAGGGTGCTTTGATTCTGAAAAGCATTGAGAACTTGGTCAGCTGTGGCTTTTACCCTGTTCTACAGCAACCTTCCCAAACCCATGATAATGCCAGCACCGAGCCTTCCTCTGCAGCACCAGGGGCCTGTGGCAGGGGTGTTATCCTGCCCTTGCCTTGGTCCTAATTAACTGACCTACGTTTTGAGCCAAATAATTTTTGTGAAGAACTGAAAAAATGGCAAGAGCAGCAGAAGAAGTGGCCCCGTTCCTGCCAGTGTCAGCTGATCCCCGCGAGGAGCGGAGGTGGCATTCGTGTTTCGCAAATGGGCCTGAGCTCCAGCTCTTCTCACTGCTAAGCATCTCTTGAAACTTTCTGCAACAGCTTTTTTACACCCACCCACACAGAGGATGACACGCTCCCCGGGCTGCATGGGGAACTTAGCAACACTTCTCTGCTAGAAAGATGCACAGGTAGCAGCAACAGCAGCCAGATCCGAGGCCCCTCTCAGGGCCTGCACCAGCTCTCCTCCCCACCTTCCACTCAACAACTGCAAGAACATTTTCACACCTTGTCAGAGGTCTTGCTTCAAAGAATGTGATCAGTCCTTGGCATCCATCACCTCAGAGCAAGCTCAGGGGCAAAGCAACTTCTCAGATCACACAGTGGGGCCAAAGACAGCTCTCGGTCCCCCCAGACCCGGCCTTGAGCCTGGGTGACCTGCTCTTCCTGTGGTTGGTATTCCACCATAAATGGGTAGAAATGAAGCTCTTCAGAGCAAGGACAGTCAGCAACAAGGCACAATTACAGCTGTGAGAGGATACAGATGTGGTAAAGCACCAGCCTATCCTGCACTGGGGTTTGTCCATGCCCTTAGAGTGCAATGCATAGGCATAGAGTTTCTCAAGCTCCTCCCATGAACACAGATGTCAGGACATCCTCCCACAGCAGAGAAAGGGAGAGGCAGGACCAATGTTCACCAACTCTTTTAAGAGGTTTTGGAAAAGTGTGGCTCAAAAAAAAATCCTAGAATTCCACCTTGTGATCCTTTCTGAGGGACTGCAAAGTGGGATATTCTTGTAGGATAACAAAAAAATAGCAAGAATTTTGGGGAAGAGGACAGGAAGGCTGACTTCGAATTTGTAGCAGATGTTACAGACCTTGGTGGGACAGACTGAGGTGGTCCAAGGACAGAACACCTCCAGACAAGTTTGCTTCTGTGGCTCCATCTTATGAAAAAAAATGCAGTGTTCACACTGCTTCGTTGGTACTGAAGTAAGGATTGACTATAGTATTCTCATTCCAGATGTCTTGCTATGAATCCTTGGAAATCTCATCTCTAATGCTGCCTGGCTTGGAGGAGAGACCACCCTTTGGGATCCAAAAAAAGCTGGAGATCACTGCTTGCTCAACTAGCAGTACTGCTGCTCCTCAGGAAGTCTGAGGCTGGAAAAACCACCTTGCATAACATGGAAGAACAGACACTTGAAGGGACAGTTTCATCAGTGGGAAATATACCCTGGGAAGTGTAAAAAGGCTGGGAAAGTACCCTTAGCTCTTTCCCCTAAACAGCCTCCCTAGTCTTCAAGGAAGGTTGCCATGGAAAAAGAATGATGTAGAGATCTCAGATCCCTTTTGTTTTGTTACTTTGCTCATTCCTTTGTGCAGTGAACATCTCAGCAGAATCATCAGGCTGGCTGACAAAGTCAGTGACAGATCTTAAATATTAATATACAGATCTGCCTTCTGTAATTTGGAGCAACCTAAATAGAGGTGCTCTGAAAGCAGCTGTTTGCTTGCATGGTCTGGCTGAAGAGGATGTCAAAACGATGTGCAGGATCCAGAACTGGCAAAAGAGGGTGATTAAAATAACTGTGACTGCTGGCAGAGCACTGACTAAAAGTGCTCCTGTTCTAAGTGGGTAAGTTTCAATGGAGGAAATAGCTGTCAGCTGACATAGATATAGAGCCCCAGCAATTCAGGAACACACAACCCAGGGGGAATTTTTCACAGCCCTTTCTTCACCAGTAAGCTTGAAAGGCAGAACCTGAGATTCACAGAAACAACCAGCAGGGTTTTTTCTCATGGGAATTTTTTTCATGGGAATTTTTTCTCCATGTGTTTCATGTTTGTTTGCCTGTATTATGGTATTTGATAGAACTGGGCAGCTCCCTGTGAAAATTTTCTTAGGGATGTGTAAAACTGTTCTGAGAAAAGGGAAATATTTTGGTTCCAATTCTCTGCTGTACTGTGGCTCAAAGGCAGCTCCAGCAGGATGCTCCATGGCCAGGAAGCTCCAGGATGCTCCAGTAGGGACTCCTACCACCACTGAAGAACACAATTAAAAACCAGGGGAGCAATTCTGTATGGAGACGTGGAGTCCTTTGGCTGCAAACTTGGGTTTCCATTTGTTTTGTTTTGACTCCTGCATTCTCATTGAGATGTTGTTGCTGTTGGGTTAAAGTTCTGATTTTTGCAGGGAGGAAAAAAATTAAGGGAGCATTCTGGTTTTGGACCAGCTGTCAAACACTTTTTGATGGCTGGGAATATATCAACACAGCCTCTTAGAATGAATTTGTAACTATTCTAAGATATTCACTTTAGGTTTACTGAGTATTAAGAAACCCCTGAAAGTCTTCTTCCTGCTAGAGGAGACTACTGATTATCCTCAGAGTATAGGGGCATTAATAAAACAAAGCACAAAATAACTAAATATTCGTCTAAAAATATACAGACTTGATCTCTGCAATCGTAAAAAGCAGTAAGGTCACCATCTAGGAAATTCACCAATATATTATAAACGTGACATCAGACCAAGTGAACACAAACACAGTACAAATTGTTGTGATAGAGATCTCATGTGACTTCAGCAGTTGAAGGATACAAAAGTTGTGTGAAGAAGTGAGAAATCCCACAAAATGGACATTATACGTGAAAGCATAGGAAGCATATAATGTTTCATGGATGTCAAGAATAATTCAGAAGGAACCAGCCTGGAGTCTTGATTTGTCCCATTATTCAGAAACAAAGCATAGACCTTAAATAGAAAATTAAATCCTAGAGCCTTAAATGCACCCATTTATGGGAAATGGAGACCTCTTATCTCATAATGCAGGTTTTCCAGAGCTGCACAGTGATTTCTAATCACCAGTCCCACCTCTTTCCCTTCATAAAATGCATAGAAATGTCAGAACTGGAATTTGATCCTAAGGAAAATTTTTGAAGTCTGGACAGACCTCTTAGGTTGAAAAATGAACTGGTTTTCTTTTTTGAAGAAGGAGAAATTGTTAAAGGAGAAACTAATAGTGGGAGAAAAGAGACACCAGATATTTGCTAAAAACGCCTTTCTGCCCTTTGAAGAAATGAGCTACTTTTCAGGCCTACTCACCTGTCTCTATGACTTGAAAGAATGTTGGCATTACGTTTTCTAATGAAGTTGGCTAGAAGACATAGGCAGGACAGTACTCACCAACCCCAAGGTCTGTAAATAAGATCATTGGGAAAAGACTGTAAATGCACCAGATACCAAAGTAGCCAGTAAACTAATTTAAGAAGGAGATTGATTGCTGCTTTGTGAAATTAAAAATTGCTATACTTTTTTTTCCCGCTAAAATTGGTCACAGAGAAGAGGCATGTTAATAAATCAGTTCTGGTGCACAGCAAACAGGCATAAAGAAAAGTAATTAAAAGCTTGTAGAGATCTTCATCTGTGTCTATAAATGCTGCAAAGCCATGCCTGGCTGTTCATTTAAACCTTTTGCCCATCTTTGACCAGGTGAAGAGATATTGCATTTCGCCCTCTTTACCTCTAGAAAGTTTTTTCTGAAGTCAAACCCATCTCACTGGACTGAGGGTGTTTTAGTCATCCTGAAGTGTGTGTGGAGTATATAAATACTCCCTGCCTTTCCCATGCTTGGAGAGCATTCCTGAATTCCTCCCTGTTCAGCTCTTCTCCAGCCTTTTTCCCTGCTCTGCTCTGCAGCATCAAGGAGCCTTAGCTGCCCTTCAGACATTGAATTTAATGATCCTGGTAACTGTGCCACACAATAGAAGTGTAGGCAAAAGAAAGAAGGAAGAGTTGGCACAGGCAGAGTTGTATTGTGCTGAATTTTATGTGAGGACCAGAAGGCTTTTTATTACATGATTTTCTTCTTTACAGCTCCCAGCAGAGCAGCGTGTGCAGAGATTAGGCTGTAAACCCATACAGTGCAGTCTGTATAAATCACAAATATAAAGCCATGTAATATTCCCTCATGGTGATCCAGCACCATCAGCCCTGTCAAAGCCAGGGGCTGCCCATTATTGCTTTTGGTGGCATGTCTCTGCAAAGGTAAGGCAAGAATGAAGAGGGGGCACAGCTAGTGGAAGGGACCGAGGACATCGAGCATTCCCAATACAAGACCAATATACCCCAAATACAAGGAGACTTACTCAGGAAATTTTAGTTGACCAAAGGAAGTGTCAAGATAAGGATGAGAATGAGGCCATGACAAAATGGGTTTAAGTCCTAGAGACCTTTATTCCTAGCTGGGATTTTGCACCAGAAATGACATCCCTGCTCCTAACTGTACAAAAATGTCCCTTCCGCATATACCCTGACATTCAAGGAAGCAGATGCAATGACTGTGAAAGATGCTGTTTGAAAATGTTTCACTAGGAAAAAAAAATTGTTCTGTGAACTAATGGGAAGCCCTGGCAGCTGAAATGATCAGTGGCACATAATTTCATGCCAAGAGACATTTGCCTCCTGAGAGCCATATTAATGGAGTCCAACTGAGTGTTGATATGGTGATCCTTTTCTGGTAGGTATAGAGATATCATTTTCCACAGGCAGACAGGCTGCATGCTAATGATCATTCCTTGCTCAGAGGCAGCGAGCTCCCTCAGAGATCCCTGTCACAGACAGCTAATCAGGGAAGTCAGGAAATCCATGTGGAGGGGGAGCAGCAGTCCCAGTCCCTTCTGCTCCAGAGGAAAGGATTAGCCCATGCCCACAAGCTGCTGAGGCCACAGTGACAACATTCCTGGGAGCTGAGCAGGCACACGTCATCAGGGATGGATTGGGTTTTCACGTGTTGCCCTGTGGATAACAATTTCCAGTGGATTCTCACTACGTTGGAGAGCACATGTGCTATAAGACAAGTTGGAAAAGGAGCTGTCCATGCCTAGGTGTTGGTGTTTGCTCATGCAGAGCTACACTGCCAGCTCTGACAGAACTGCTCTCAGAACAGCCAGAGCACGCAGGGTTTTCAGTCAGCAGCGATGGCAGAGACGTCACAACAGCAGTAATGAATGTGCAAGGAGAGGCAGTGAGGCTGGCTGGCCTGTATGTGACTGCAGCTCCTGAGAAGTCACTGATGTGTGTCCCTCAGCCTCTTCTTTGTGCTTTCAGGGTCGGAGTATGCCAGGCTCTATAAAAGGATGTGATAACAGACCCTTTCTCTTCCATCAGCTTTTGTTGTAAGGCCTGCCTTTTATGCTCTGGATTTCCAGCAGATCACCTTTATTTCCAGCAGCTGTATTTTTTACTCTTCAACCTGATGTTCCCAGTCATAGATGTCACCCATCAGGGATGGTCTAGGGCTTTATTGTTCACAGTGACTCATGAAAGCCATTAGCTCTGAAAAGTAACCCACTAAATGTAAGGGGGAATCAGCAAACAACATGACAAAGCAGTTGTGAGAAGTGGTGTAAGCCTTACTTGGTGTTACATGGCATTGAGTTCATTCACATTGATTTCATGGTCTCTGCTTTCAGATCCAGGCTGATGTACAAAGGTGAGTAAAGAATTTTTTAGTATTCTCCACTCTTTAAAAGGACAGTACGTCTGTCTCTAACATAGTTCTCCTGTTTACCACTCTGAATAAGAACCTGGTGGCGACAGTCAGATGGACAAGATGAACTCAAAAGTCTTTGCCATGTGTACTGTCTGTGATTTCATGAGTCACTTCAGTCAGAAAAAGAGGTGATGAAACATTTGAATGGAGCTAAAAAGACATGACATCATGGTTCTTTTTCCTTTCTTTGGAATTAGTAGTAAATTAAATTAAATTAGGCTCAGCCATTTTTTATTAACAAAAAAAACCCTTCAATTTGCTTTCTACAAAATACATGTCCCTTCTCTCTTAAATCAATTCACTAGAGAAAAACGAGAGGCTTTCTCCTGCCTATGCAAAGCAGAACAATGTGATCTTTGAGCAACCTATAGAACTTCCATCATCAACAACAAACCAGCAACATTTCCACCATGGCTATATCCAAACACCAACTAAAATACTTAAGTGCAGTCTTTAGCAGCAATTGTTGTTCTGGCTACTTGACTGAGCATCCCTTCCATCTGGGCTGGTTGAAATGTCCTAGTGAGATTCCCTCAGCACAGCTGTTCATGCTTTTCAGAGTATTGCTATCTCTGGCTTGTTTCTTTTTAAGGCAGAAGTCAGGATTTTCCTTGACACGTCATAACTCACAGTGACAAAGTTTTACAGGATTCACCAAAGGGGCCTTGAGCTGATCAAAGGATTTCCTATGATTTGGGAGGGTTACACAGACAAGGTTCAAGTCCCCTCACAGCAGGTGTCTCCTTTTTCCACTTTTGATTTTTCTCCTCTCTTTTCTCCTGAAGCAGACTCCATGACTCTGTTATGCACATGGTGAAAAGAATAAATAGAGTCACCTTGCTAGAGTTTACAGATGGTGGTATTTTTATATTTTACCATTGATCCTCAGGTTGCAAATTGCTAGGAGGAATGATCTTACTTGACACAATTAGATTCACAATATCTGAAGCTTTGAAACAAGGTTGATTGAGGAAAAATCTCAGGTTTTGACAGAACAAAGTGAGATACGACAAGAATAAGAACCAATGGCCTTGGGATTTAAATAAGGATATTGACTGTGGGGGATACTGAATGTGCTGGGAAACAAGAAACTTGTTCTTTTAACTATATAGAGAGAGCTACTGAATGTCACAGGATAACACGGTCTGCACCACATTTGACAAAGTGAACCTTTCAAATATGTGTGACATCCTGAGGACACATCAGGAAAGGCCCAGGTGACGCTCAGGTCAGTCAGACTGAATCTTTAGCACAGATAATTTGGACAGTCTTGAGACCAACACTGTGACAAGGTCCCATGAGGTCACAGAAGTTCTTCCTTTACAATAGCTTCTGTGTAAACCAGGGCTCCTAATTAATTGCCTAATTAGTTACAGCCTGTAGAAACCTGCTCAGAACAATGCCATCTGTGTGACAAGGTCAAGGAATGAGGACACTTTCAGAACAATGACTGAATGTGGTGTCTTGATTTAAATTCAGAAATCTCCACCTGGGACAGTTACTATTTAAATTAGTACAAAGTCCCGTGGGTCTCTGGACCAAATCCCATTTCCTGGGTTATCAGACCTGTGAGGATTTGGAGTGTGCTCTCTGCCATTATCAGCCCAAGGATCACCACCAGCTTTTGCAGCATGTCTTTGTCAGAACAAAGGGAAGTGCTGGGAGAAGCTGCTCATCGGGGATCTGTGGAGAATGAATTCTCCAGCCACCTTNCCATGATTTCTTCTACAGATTCCCCATCAGACGAATGAGCCACAAAAAGTCCAAAATCCAACCTAGACAAGGCTCTCTGAACAGAACTGGGAAGAAAAATTGCCTTTCTTGCTCCCACCACTACATTTCTAGCCCTCTTGCTAGAGACAGTAGTTGTAAGTAAAGGTCCCTCACAGCGTTACACCTCATGGTTCTGGGACAGACAGAAACACCCACTGGACTCCATTGGGAATGGGAATTCCAGGTAACATCTGGTTAGAATTGCATCCTTTCTCCTGGATATTGTGGTGATGGTAGGATGAAGAATGGGGTCAAGCAGAGACTGCCAAGTCCATCTTTCCCGGAGGATGCTGCAAGACCTCTTCTTTTGCCTCTGCTCTTGCCTGTCCTCCTGGAGGAAGCTGAGTCCTCCTGCAGACATGGGTGGAATGGCAGGAGCAACCCTGACTCTTCCACACTACTTAGAAATAATGCAAGAAATAGCAGTAATGCAACAGGTGGAAATGTCATTGATAACTCCTTGCTCATTGCAACCCATAGTGAGTGTATGTAATACCAAACTGGCATGGAGGGAAGATTTTCACAACATGAAAAAGTTGATGTTTTTTCACCCCAAGCAGATAAAATTGTAGACTGCTTTTATTTACAAGAGTAAGAGTTTTATTACCAACATGATGAAAATATCTTGATAGGTATATTTGAATGTTTTAGACCCAAACTGCACAGATTAAGGTAGATCCTAGTCCACTTCTTTTTAGCTGGTTCTTGTAGTTTGTCCCAAAATAAATATATAAAAACTTGATCTCTTCCCTACTGCTGGAGAGTCAGTCAATTCAATGAAGAATCACCATTGTCTGGGAGGCATCTTTGGATGCCTAGCTTACTAGATTTAAATCTTCAGAGAGTTACTCTGCAGCCTATTTGAAAGAGATGTGTAGATTGAAATCAGAAGTGATCAATTTCCTTTGCTGTGCATTCAAACAAAGTAGTGATTCAGAAGCCCTCATCAAAAGAGATGAGCTGAGAGATAGCAAGCTGTATATTCAAGATTAGAATATAGCCCTGAGTCTCTGGTACATGATGTTAATCTTTGATAAGAATATAAAAACTCCAAGTATGTTGCAGACTGATAAAATGTTAACCTTAAGCCTTGAAAACATTCTCATCCATTTATTGCTGCATACATTGAATTTCAAGTGAGGGGACCTCCTTTCACTAATCTTGTTTTTTTTAAAGGGTGCTGCCACAGCATGAGATGAAAGATCTGTTCTATAAACAGCACCCAATGAACTGCTCTAGATGAACACACTGTTCTCCTTGCCACAGCAGACTTCGAAGGAGATCATTCACCACCTTGCTTGTGAAGACCTCCAGCATATCACAAAGCATCCAAAATCTTTTGGCCTTCCTGACCAAAGCAACAATTGGAAGCAGACATTGCTTGCCAGAAGGAAGGGACCATGTTCCATTCCCAGACCTGAAAAAGGGTCTCCTTTTTTTTTTTTCTCATGCCTCTTTCAGCAGGGCAAACACTGGGAGGAGCAAAATAATGTGCCTTGTTTCTGTCCTCAGACTGTGAACATACTCTTTCTGTTTCCTCTCCTGAAATGTAATTTTTGCTGGAAAATCTACCTTTGCAGATGCAAAAAAAATATGAGATACTTAGCTGAGGTGAGTAAGGATTACTAACAAAAGCCCCAAGTCCATTTCCATAATCCTGCTAAACACCATCCCTGCTGTCTAAAAAAAAAAAGCAAAACACTAAGACCTCACTGCCTAAGACTGCCTTAAATTCAGTCAGACTTGCCCAAATGTCCGGGAGACTGAACCTTTGATCAACTCTGTGGAAGATTTCTTCCCCTACTCATCAGATTACTCCACCAGACAGACCTCTGAGTGAATTTGTGAATACTCCAGGAACTTCCAGCTTAATGGCAGCTGTGGACTGAAACAATCCTCACATTCTCATAAAGCAGTGACATAACAAGTCAATAGCAAAGCAACAAAAAGTAACAGCAGGATGAAGAGGGTGCCCTCCTGGCACCAGGATGTTTTATACCCTTGCAGTATGACTATATTGACATGTCTATGGGGCTGTGTCTGGCTCAGCAAAATGTGTGAAGCATAAATAACTGGCAAAGAAAAATTCATGTACAATACTTGCTATTGTGCAGGATGCTCTTGAAAACAAATAAAAAGATCCCTCATCTCCTCGTACACTTCAAGTTGGTCTCTCTCCTATCTCAAAACTTCCTTGTAATTAAACACCTGCGTAATGAATTAAACTCTCCGGGGAATGTTATTTGCCAGCTACTTTTTCAATTATTTAAAATTAGCTTAAGGGCTAAAGCAATCAGGTCATTCATTAATTTAATTCCTTTTTGTAGCTGTACTTCGTGACTTGGAAATAAAAGTACAAGATCAAAAGGACAAAGAGGAACGAAGAGGAAATTATAGGAGACACTTATAAAGTACCCTGGCCCCTGACCCCGCCCAGGATGCACAGTCTCTGCTGGCACACAGCACGCTCTAAATGGCCATTTTCTTGGGCAGGCAAACACTTCTCCGGAGACATCCACCCAAAGGGAGGAGTTGGCAGGAGCAACGTCTATGCACACGCAAAGCACTGGCTGGCAGCCAGCTCCCACTTGGACAGATGAGAATTGGAGACGCTGGTAATTCATCAGCCCCACTTCAGAGCAGCTACCTTTGTCTGTGGAGTTGCCTGGGGCAAGAGGGGCAGAGATCCTCTTTTACCCAATCCCCGATGAAGCTTTCTGCTCTTCTCCCAAAGGAGCAGAAGTTGCAAACTCCTTGAACGTATTAAACCACACCATGAGCTTTTTGCTAAGGATGTCACTCAAATGCCTCTAATCCGAGGTCATCTATTTCTGAGCTGCTTTTCCAAGCACAGGAAAGCTACCACTCTCCCATGGTGGCATCTGTACCTGGCTCCTTCAGCAGGCAGCTTGTCTCTGTGTTGTGGCTGGGAACAGAAGCCTTGCGATTTTATTCTCCTCTGCCTGGCAAATCAGTCACCTGCCTGATGGGGGTCAGGGGAGGAGTGTGGGCCAGCAGCCAGCAGTGACCTTCTGGAAGAAGTCCATGGCCTGGTGACCTCCCAGGACCAGGGCTCTCCTGTGAGGACAGTGGCCACACCATCAGCCCTGTGCCATCTCAGCAAGACAGTGGCACAGAGTTCTAGGACAACTTCTGCCACAAAAGGCTTTTGCTGCTCCTCATGAGAGGAACCTCATTTTAACCTATTTTCACTCATTCATAGCACAAACAGGCTTAATTGTTTCACACATCACCTTTTGCAGCAGAAAAACTACAACACCTCAGAAGGGGAAAAGAGAACCTGGTTGTGCCTGTACTCACATGCATAGAGCTGGATAAAGAACTCAGGGATTTGCTTTCTAAGTGAGAAGCACAGAGAGCTCAAACCTGTGTCTGACAGTCAGCAGAGACTGGGCTGGCACCCCAAAATACACCCAGTGCCCTATACTCAGTCTGTGTGACTCAAAGAAACAGCTCTGCTTAAGCAAAGATTTGTGTGACTTGGTGTCTGGTCCAAGACAGCAAAACAAAGGCCTTTTATTTTCATTAAAGCACATCATCTTTAGACAGTTCTTTTGTCCAAGCATTACTTCAACCAAGAAATAATGCAGTATTGAAAAATCTCTTGAAGATGCAAAAGCCTCCTGTCTGCTTTGCTAGCATTCCTTCAGCTCTGCTGACCAGCATATCCTGCAAGTATAGATCTTGGCATGTCACTGCCAAGTAAAGAAAAATACCACATTTTTTATTTTTCTTTTGTCTTTTCTTCTTTGATATAAGGGGTTGCTGCATTCCCTGTACAAACATATGCTCCTGGCTGTGTGTCAAGCTCTTTATAATAGACTATATTCATTTCTCTGATAGAGTAAAGTGGGACAGAGAGGAAAAAAAAAAGCAGGGTGGACAGATAAGAGCAGGGCATCACCAACCAGTCTCAGGGAGTGTGGCACATCACACTGCTGTCCTGTCTCATTGTTTTCCCTCTTGATATGGGGACTATGAGCCATCTTTCTAAGGAATAAACAGCAAATAACACCTGGAAGTTATTTCTCTGTCCTCTTCTTTTGAAGCTAGATGTCAAAACCTTATTCCAGAAAAGCAGGGACAGTGAAATCCATACACATATGCTGAGCACTGAAACTCTGATAAAAGCTGGAATTCATATTGTTTGCTACCTTCCAGTGGAAACATGAACATTCTTTCCTTCTTCTCCCCAGGGACTACCAAAATATGTCAAAATACAGATTTGATTTTTTTTTTCCAAAGCCCCTGTCTCTGAAAACTGGATGAAAAGCAACCAATGACTTCAGAATTTATCATGAAGAAAGACAAGCTACTCTTTTTTCCCCGTCACAAGCGCCTTTTTTCCATGTGAAAACCGTAGAAAATCCTTTACCCAGTGAGACAATGCGAGCAAATAATGACAAAGCTTTGCATCCCTGCATGCCCCTGCGAGGGAGGTAATTACAGCAGGGAGTCAGCACAGCAGACGGGAAGGGATTGCTCCCTTGTGCTTGGAGTGCTGCCTGGTAGGTCTCACTTGCTGCCGTGGGGGTGTGGAGGCTGTTTGAGAACCTGAGCAGGTGGAGAAGCCTGCAGAGGGATTTTTCAGGTGTGTGCCTATGTCAGTGACACAGGTCCTTGCAGGGTTCGTGGGAGTTGGGTGGGGGTGTGGTGCGAACTCTTGTTTCTGTCTGTAAGGGAGCAGGCACAAAGCGAAGCTCATTCACACCACCAAAGGCTCAGCCCTCTCATAATGAATTTCTTTTTACAGTAGGGGGGGAAATGTGTGACATGGTATTGCTCTCTTTCCTAAAAATAAAAGCAGGGAGGAAAAGAGGATTCATGAAAAAAGACCTTTCAAGATTGTTACCGCCACCCCCCAGCCCAAGAAAGCCTGACAGCCCCTGAGAAATCATCTGACAAGTTCAATGGTAAATTTGACAAGACAAAAAAGATACATTTTTAAAGTTCTTTCTTTGATTTGTGAGGCTTCACACTTGCCTACAATCTATGATGCTAAAAATATCTTTGGAAATAAAAACTGAGGAACCTGCAAGACTCCAGAGGGTGGAGATTTATGAAAAAATTAACATAATTAGGTGGGTTTTTTTGATCACACACTGTTTGTGAAGGAGAGTTTTTGTTGAAAGGCATAACTTACTTTCCCCTTTCCAAAGGTTTCCTTGCAAAATGCACTAAAACTCCTTTGATTGAGCTCTTCAGCTGTTGACTAATGAGACAATCCAAAAAATGGCAATCCTAAAAACTCACATGCCTCATTCTGGAGAAGCAAATGTGAGAGAAGATGGGCCACAGGGCCCATCCTGAGAGTGGAGCTGAGAGGTGCACAGGACTGGGCAGCTACAGGAAATGGGGGTGAGGCTCTTGCGGGAGGGAAAACACAAATAAAACCAGAAGGAAATAACTGAACAAGTAGACAGCACAGCACTGGCCTCAAGGCTCTCTGTTTTTCTGAGGGAAGATGAAAAGCAACAAGTCTCAGCATTGCTTGGGATAAGATCACCAGGTGACATTCTGCTTGGAAAACTGGATATCCCAACAGGTAGAAAACGTTTTGGGCTTTCATAAAGTGCATTTCTGAATCCACTGCTCCTCCCTGCTGGCTCACCTGTGGGTGCACATCTTCGTTTCCACCACAGAGGCAGACCCTGCTCAGCTGCATCTCTCAATACAGAGGCTCTGCAAGAAGCCCCAAGTCTGCAACACACTGGCAAGGGCCTTGGTGGAAACTGAGAGCAGAAACATATGCAGGAAAAGACTTGGCTTTCACGGAGCACAAACCCCCACCAAATTCAACCATTTTGTTGGTAAAAAGCACCTCTGCTGTCTTACAGCATCCAACCTTGTGTAATTGTTTTGCAACGTGACACAGGAAAATGCATCATAAATGTGCTGGCAGGTGATGCAGGAATAAACAGAGCACCTATGCCTTTGGAATGAGCTGTACTGCAGAGACATCTGCAAACAAAGGCTTCATCTTCAAATGCATCCCACACCTAGAGCAGACCAGATTTTTAGAATAAAAAATTCACTGCCAGTCCTGTGTACTGCATCAAAGAATCCATCCCCCATCTCTGAATTTTCTATGTGTTACAATTTATTCCCAGACGACCTTTTAGGTAGAACTGCTCAGGAGACTTTAGAAAACACAGAATTTTCAAGAGCTCAAGCAACTGCTAGAAAAAGGTTTGAACATGAGTACAAAGAGTTGATCATTAGCTATACTTCTGGCTTTTGATAAAGAAGGGGTAATATTAGACTATTCTTTTGAATTAACAAGTGATCTCAAATGTTATCCAAGAGTTTAAGTTGAACGATCTATATAATTTTATTTATGTGTCGAAGTATGAGTTGATATCACTGCCAGTATTAGCTTAGCAAGATGCAGCATTTTAATGGTTTGTACCATCTCAGCAAGTTCTCAGCCATACAAGATTTGGGTCTTAATGTTGGTTTCATTTTTGCCCCAGAAAATGCCAGGTTTTGGATGTGGGGTTTTGCAGAAGAACCACTTTTACCACATGCTTCCTTTGGGCTGTGGTGGACCTGCTGAATTGGAAGGCAGGCAGAGAAAGGAGCTCCCTGGGAGCTCAGGGAGAGCACAGAGAGATGTGTCTCTGCTGGACTGGAACAAGCCGGGCCATCTTTCTACAAGAGATTTGAAAATTCATTTTAGGCAGCCACATACAGCTATTCCTCATCATTATACGAAACCAAAAAAACACCCAAGTTTTCATTTTCAAATGCCAAAATCCTTCAGCATAGTACCATCATTTTTCCCTGTATTCATGCCTTTTCCACCTTCTGTATTCTCCCACAGAAGTCAAGAGATTCCTATAGACTCATGCTGGGCCCTGGATCCATTCACAGCTTTGTACACTGGTTCTCAGGTTCTCAGCACATTTAGCTTCTCAGCCACATTGCTTTTCAGTATTAATTACCGTGGGGGTTTTTTTGGTTTGTTGTTGTTGTTGTTGTTGTTGTTGTTTAATTTATTATTGGACTGTGCTGTGCTTTCTTTTCTCAGATAAAACTATCTCACAATCCAAACTCCAACATCAGAACTTGTTATTTTCCACTGGACAAACACTAATTGTCTCAGAGGCTTCCCAGAGCAAAGACAGACTGTTCATTTGATGTAAAAAAAGTAATTCTCTGTCTTTTTGGGGTTTTTTTTT
>VZTR01002260.1:156915-175673 GCA_013400775.1 Chaetops frenatus | reverse complement strand
TTTTTTTTTTTTGATCTTGAAGAGTAGGATTCTTCAGATCTGAAGAGCCTGCTCCGGTTTGACAAATCAGCAGGGCTGGGAGATGTTTAGTGTGCAGGCAGATTAGAAAGACAGCTGAGAGGATGAATGTGAAGGGTGCTGTGGAGCAGAGACTGTGGTTTGCAATAGGCACTAGAGAGAAATATAATCAAATGTTTCCTCGCAGTCACTGATGAGGTTGCCAGTGTGACTCCTTTTCTGTCACCTCCCATTACCTGCCATGCTGGGAAACTCTAATTACACTGCAGACACTTATGGAGACATACTTGGAAACAAACGATGGGCACGAGGTGATTGCAAGTTAAGCAATGTTAAGACTGTCTCGTGAAGGAAGCAAAACAAAACACAGTCACTCCTTTGGTAAAAAAGGTATTTGCATATTAAAATTTGAAAAGAAGAACTGACTGAGCAATTTTTCCATGGGAAAGGAAATGGTTTCTGGAAAGCAAATTCACATCTGCAGAATGGAAATTATTTTTCTGCTCCTGGAAGGATATTCTAAACTATCAGCTTGGGACAAGTAGATCTGTTTTCCCAATGGGAAAGCCAAGCATTTGAGCTATCAAGGGTAACAAAAAACCATGTCCACAGAGGATTCTTAGCTGGACACATAACCTGACAGGGAACGTGATCATTGCCAACTAAAAGGTAAAATATTTTGTAGACACCTCCCTCGGAAAAGTATCTCAAAAGGCAGCCACCACTGCCACAGAGACATATCCAGGTGGGGAAGACGCCATCCCCTTGAACTACCTTCCACTGTCCTCAGGAATGTCTGGCAGGAGATGTTTTAACATTACCTCATGGGACAGGTAAAAGGCAGCAATTCCCAGTGGCCAGAAGCAGCAGAGCATGGAGAACACAGTGAGGCCAAGATGATCCCTCGGTGGCATCATCAGGAAGTTGTCTTCACTCTCAGTGTCACTCGAGTAATCGCTCTGGAACAACAAAGGAGAGAAACTTAGATGTGCTTGTTAATGGCATTGTTGCTTTTCCTCTGCCATGAGCCAATTCCCTGATCATTTGCCCATTTCTCCTACTCCATCACAGCAGTGGCCAGCAGGTCTCCTCTTCCTCACCCACTGTGTCACAGACTCCATCACTGTTGCGTGAGCTTGAAAGCAAGAAAAGACAAAGGTAAAGATATCACTGCAGGGAGCTGAAAAAGGCCCATGAAAGGAAGGAGCACTCCAGTCAGCTGAACCAGGGTGAATATTTCCTTTCAAAAATAAAGGAGGAGAAGGAGAGGGAGAAAATTCTCAGTAGTGCTGAAACCATCCCTTGAAATCGTGCACTCACTTGAACAGGTGAGATACAAAATCAAAAAATGCTTTTGATTTTCAGGTTTTTGGCTGAGTCATGTGCTGGCATAGTATCTGTGGAGACCACCTCTCTGATATTTCAAATTGCCTTTTATTTCACATACAGATGAAATGAGGAAAAGATTCCTCAGGTAACTTCTGTGCTGAACCACAAAATTATCAGCTATGCTGCTTCCCAAAGGCCAAGTGGACCTGCCTAAGAGTTACCAAGAGTGAGAGAATAACTCTAATCATAAAGTCCTGACCATGCAGGAAAAACTGTGAACCAGAAGGGTGAAAAAAAAAACCAACCAAAAGTCCAAGAAGGAAATCCAACAGCAAAAAGTACCTCAGCTTTTCCAGTTAAACACTCCTTTCTCCAAGCAAACCTTCCTCCCTAACATTCTCTCTTGCAACAGGACATCTGATCCTGAGCTTACCAAGGAATCTTCTCTATTCAGAACCCGCCTTGACACCGGGATACTTGATAATTTGGCTACCTGGCTCTCTGCCTTCACTTATTCCTGGTTCTGCAAGAGCTGCACCCTGACACTGAAGAAGCTGGACATTAGTGTTGTTCAGAAGTCAGAATTACATTCACCAGTTTGCCTTGCCTTGCCTTGCCTTGCCTTGCCTTGCCTTGCCTTCCCTTCCTGTTCTTGGGCACTATTTCCCAAGTTTTCTGGAGAAATCAGACACTGAAAGGCAGAGTGCCACAGGAAAACATCTACGCAGGAAAAAAGAAAGAAGAGAAGCCAACTCCACTCATAAGATGCATTTAAAATGCAGTTTCATCACAGCCTGTAAGTGCCTGAGTAGATAATTTCTGATCTTTCATTTGGTGGAAAAGCTGAAGTGACTGAAAGAAGAATAGAGGAAGAGCAGACACAAGGTGCAGATTTTTAACTGAGATGGTGATGAACACTCTTCTGCAGCTGTAATGGATTTTCTATTTTAAAAAAAGCCTTTTCTTAAATCGAGGCTGGCTATCCCTAAAAGCTATGTGCTTTACCTCAACTGAGACATTAAAATTGCTCTGCAGACAGCCTGCCAAGCACACTGGAGATGTCAGACAACAGGGTCTGCTCTGAGCTATAGCTGCCAGCAACCTCTGATGGATATTCAGGAAACAGTCGCTTTCCTTTTTTCCTTCAAAGCAACCAATTCAGTAACATGCACACACTGCATACAAAACTAATTCCTCATATGGCCCTGTGGGATCTGCCTTCAAATCCAGATGGTCCAGTGGTCTGGTTTTAACAACGACCAACACAACTCTGCTCTAAGTTAATATGTGCTCTGTTTCCCTCCACACAATGCCTGTTCCAGTAATGTAGTTAAACATGATGACCTGTTCTGATCAGCACTCTGCATCCTTCTGCTCTCCTGCAAGTGTTTTGAGTTCACCTCCATGCAGCAGATGCTGAAGGCAGCAGCTGGATGGGGACTCTTCCACCAAAGGCTGTAGTTTATCACTACTCTGCCTCCACAGACTCACTCATCCCTGAACAGCATCTTGCTGGTAATTTCTTAAGAGGTGATGTCTCTAGAGCCTGTTATGTATTGAATTTTGACTGTCTATTTATTTCATTTTACAGCTTTGAGTTTTGCAGTTGATTCCCTTTCAGTTTTAAATCCATTTAAAAGATCTGTAATCCCCTAACACTGACCTGCTGCAGCTCCTCTCATTTCCCCAACTCCCAGTCTAAAAATTGCCCTGTCAGTCAGGCAGCCAGCCTTGCAGAATGGCCTCACAGACACCTCTCCTTGCTTGGAAAAGCTTTCACGTGTAACTTTACAACACCAAAACACAACAGGGGCAAAAAATCCCTGGATGTAGTTGTCCAAGCCTGTTCTTCCTCCTTGAGCCCTGGATTTTTACCGTCTCTCTCGTGGTGTTTGCACAGCCAGCCTGCCAGTTGCTCCTCAGGAACTGGCATCCAGCACATTGCCACTGGAAGGGGATCACTGCAGACTGCAATGCATGGATCCACACTAAAACAAGCTGGTGCAAGTGGTGTCACCCTTCATGACTGTCCCCTTCTTGCTTCTGAGCTGACACACAGCAGTCCTAAAAGAAGTGTGCCAAACATCCCCAAACTGACAGCAAATTGACAAATGGCAGCATGCAGCTCACCCAGAGCTCCTGCCACTCACAGGCTGGATCCCAGCGACATCACTGAAGAGCTGAAACCTCAGGGAAGTGAGGATGGGTAAGAGAATTGCCATGGGCCCTGGCTACTATTAACAAGATTCATAGGAGGGCACTTGGACACTGCTGAAGGTGACTTCCCAGCCATACTCCCATCATCTGGAGCTGGCTAATAGAGGTTAATATCCCTTGGCAGGGCTCAGTATCTCCAGGCTTGAGTGGCTTCTCCTTCAAAGGAGAAAAATAAATCAAATGCAAAGAGTAATCACTCTTGTAATCTGTTATTAATGTGCCTTTGAAGGAAATCAGGGATATAAAGTTTGTCCTATGGGCAGGATGACTCGGTGCTGTGACTGCACACCTGAGTGCCACACTTCTTAGGAGCTCATACCTGACCACCAGCACATCTGTGCTCTTCTGAGCATATGTCATGGGACAAAACCACTGAAAATTACAGTCCCAGATTCTCATGACAGCCCTAGATGAGCTTGGGCAAGGTGTTTATGGTGCTGTTTTCTTCCATTGACCAGGTGCAGTACAGACAAAAATATTGTACACCAAATTCAGAGAGAACTGTGATGGCCAGCGAATTCATCAATAAAACTGGGCTGCAACACCCTGTCTTTGCCCATGTTGCAGAGCTGTCTGAAAAGGGAACACTGTCATCCTCAGTCCCCCAAGGAGTGTTCAAACATGCCTTCTGGATACCTGCTCCCAGGGAAGGCTGAAGACACAGTCCAGTGCAGGACCACTGGCTGGAAGCATGGACTGAAAACATACATGATATCATGGGGCTTGGTGGGCATAAATCTCCTCAGAGCCTTCTCTTCCTGTTGCAGAGAAAACGTGCCAGGAGGTGCTTGGGAATGTTGAGAAAAGTGGTCAGATAGAACAGGATCCAAATTCTATTGCTACAACTTCATGCTCAGGTCCAAAAGGATGAGTTTTCACAATAGAATCCAGCAATTTCTAGTGGAAAAAAAGGAAGAAGAAATGTATACCTTGAAAGCATTTCTTTTCTTCTTTCACTCCCAGAACATTCTATTTGTTTTGCATTTAGAGATTGTTTCAGACATTGCTGGATGCTGGGAAAAAGCAAGAGGGCTTTAAGAGAGAGCTCCAAGGTATTCTTTTATGTGGCGTATATGAATAATTAAATTTGCTGCCATGAATAGCTTGGGTTTCTCTAAATAAGCAATCTACCTAGTGGCTAGGAGGGAAACTAGCAAGAGTATAATATGACAAATGCTATTTTTGGATAAATGATGGCACATGAACTCTAACAGGAGGGTATTTCATCTTGTAACTCATTTCATATTTCACTGCTGTCACATTTGACAAGTTGTCTGTCTATTAGTTGTGCCGTAAAGAACTCGTAAGATATTTATAAATTTTCCAGGGATACCTAAATAGGGAATCATCTGATTTCAGGGATGGGCAGGGAAGAGAGAAGTTTAAAGCCCCAACAGAATGTGCAACCTTCTGTTTTCATGCCTGGTAACTGCTGGAGCAAAGCAGGGCTCTATATGCTAATGAGAGCTGTTTCTGAGATGTTTCTCCCTCCAGACAATTATAATTTTCTTAGGCAGACTGAACAACACTCCACCAGGACCTGAGAAGTACTGCTAGTAAAAAATTCCAACAAATAAGTTGGTTAAATGGTGCTGCAGGGTACAACCCATGATTAGGATGTCTCCTGCTACTCTGCTGCATCTCCCATGTTCTTCAGAGTCCCCAGGCTTGGGAGGGGAAGAAGGTATCTCCTTCCCAGCAACTTGTCCTAGACATGTTGAGCTGGATAGACCCATCCTGAGGAGGATGACAGCTAGCAGAGTAGCAAACCCTGCAGCTTGGCTTGATCAGTTCTTCAAACCAAAACCAAATTGATCAAAATGGCTGTTTTTTCAGAACCTTTCTCTACTGCAAAATTTTCTGCCAGAGAACAGCAACCTTTCTGGTTATCAAGAGCACAAGCCTTTTCAAAAAGGCTATCAGGTCAGAAGAAGTCTGACCTGCAATAAAACTATTTTTTGCATGTGTCTCTCCTGAAAGTGTTGCATTGAGGTGGGGAAGGGGAACACTACAAAGGGATGAGATTGATTTTTTGCATTACTAGGAAATTAAATATACATCCTGAAAAATCCTAGGCAGCCATTCTGTCATAAGCCAGGCAGTGCCAGGGACACATAGGGAAAGAGCAATGACTCACAATCCCATGGTTGATGTGTCTTCCAGAAGGTATTTTACAGAGATGCTCAAGCTGGGGCTCCACTTGCCTTGTGCTGACACGTAAACAGGAGGTAGCCCTCAGTTTTCTGCTGCACAAAGCTCCCCTCTTTGCCAGTGTTTCCAAAAAGGGGGTAGTTTTTATAGAGCTTTCTCCCAGAAAGAAGTGCCAAAACAGACATGCTACAAAAATAAACAAGATTTATTTGGTCTGCTCTGATACTCTGCAGCTTCCATGCCTTGATGAGCTGTTGCTTGACAGTCAACATGACAAAATACAAAACAACGTCCTGTGCCACCCTCGGTGGCAGACTCAAAACCTTTAGGACTCTCACAGTGGGGAAGCAAAATTTGCACCTCTTCCACTGGTCTCCTTCTAACTTCTGCTCCCAGCCCTGGTACTCACTCTTTCGATCCCATCTATTAGTAACCTAAAAAATCATTTGCTTCTTACGAGTAGCTGGTAGGGAAAAAATTCTTTCTAGTGGGACACACTTGTGCTGTGTGATTCAGCCACTGTTTGTGTGTAGTTAACAATCTGGCATGGTTCATCACCTACTCAGCGACTGCTTGTCCTTAAATAATGTTCTTCTATTCCCAGAGTCCCCACACACATGAATTTAGGTCTCTAATGAAGCTGTGCTCTAGCCAAGCCCAGGAGGCCCTCATGCATCCGGCCACACAGACACAGCCTCTGTCCACATGTGAACCAGAAGAGCACAACACAGCAGACACATTTTTTTCTGGTCTGGTGCTGTCAAATTCATCTCTCCTCTCCTGCCCATCCTTCTGCATGAACAACTGCATCTGCAGAATTTGCACCTTCCTGGAACAAAAGCTACTTGCCATGCTGAGCTACCTCGTGCTGAAAACAACTGCTCAGCAGGCTGATCCTTTCGGATCATGGAAAAGTTCATGGAAAAGTGTGAGAATCTCAGTGCTGCACAGGGTTTGTCAGGGAGCACAGAGCCTGGGCTCAAAGCAGAGGCTTCTAGCAAAGCAAATGTTTCCAGCTAACCAGGTCCTTATCTAAACCTTGCTTGTTTTCTCCTCCTCTGCTCCACTCTCCTAGTGGAGGAGAAATTTTGATAGAGAGGACAATCCATGGGTGGTATGTACTTTGTGAATGTCTTCTTATTCTGAAGCAGTTGTACACACAGGTCAAGATGGTTGTCCATACACCTCTGGGTTTGTTAGCACAATATCACTCCAAAGGGTCAATTGAGACAGGGAATCCATGATTCCAGATGCACTCTACCCCTCTGAGAACTGCTACGTTTGACCTCAGGAGGCTACAGTCCAGAGAAACAGTCAGAAAGGAGAAGGAGCCAGGGAAAAGGATGCACACACTGTCAGAGCATGTTACCAAAATTTGATGTCTCATTTCTCCCCTGAGGATCAAGGGAGGATGAAGTTCTACAGCTGGTTTCTAAGACACAAATGTTCTCTGTGAAAAGCTGATCAAGTTCCTCCAGTACCACTTTGAAGAGGTTTTTTCCTTATGCTGCTCATTTCCCCAGCCTTTTTTTATCTCATTCTCCAAAAGTTGGCTTAAGAATGTCTTCTTGACTTGAATTGATGAGAGGAAGACTATTTTTGCTGCCTGAATGTCAGGCCAGATGTGTCAATAACACCATGTGTGCTGCACTCACTTTTGTCACTTCTGCATGAGAGAAACTGGGGCAAAAAACCAGCAGCCAGGAATTTTGTTTTGATTAGGGAAATTATACTTCCCACAGTCAATTCTGAAATTCTGTGGAAGGGTGTGATTTGAGCTAATACTCTCACATGCTTCAGAGAGAAGCTTTCTGGCTCCCTGTGGAGGCATTGAATACTGCATTAACGGCATGCACTGGGAAAAACACTTCCCTCTTCCTACCTTATCAATACAGAGAGAAAACAGAATAAAAGGGAAGTCAGGCTCTTGCTGGATTTCCCCTGTGCTGATCACAGGGTGAGACACTGGTATTACAGGAGGTGAAAACAGAAATTTTAGGGCTTGTTAGGACTCGGTCTTAACCAAAAATCACAGCAACAGAGAAGCACAACCAACGTCCCTATCTCAGCTGGGACATTCATGTTTGAAGGTATGGCTTTGCTCTAGACAGCCAGAGGGTTTTTGCTGGGTTAGGAGTCTCTGACCAATGGTGGAGGAAGTTTCCAGATCAGCCGCATTATGTTCACCCTCCATTCCCACAAACACAAATCCCTGCCACACTTGGGCCTTTGGTTAAGATTACATAATGCATCACCTAAGAAAGAAAGAAATAGATTTACATAGTCTTCCCAGTTACTTTACAGTAAGCAATCAATGAAGCACAGGACTCTGGAAGAAAACACTGTATTTGGGTCTAAAGGAGTGCTTTGCTCCATCAGAAAAATGTAATTTATTTCAGAGACGTGGATTCACTGCGGCTTGAAACCCAAAGACTTCTGTTTCTACGTTCACTCTGAGACAGAAATGTTTTGTGTCTGAGCCAGTAATTTAAAACATTCTGCTCAAGTCAGGTGAAGGCAAGAGATGATGTTGGTCTGCTGAGTAAGACGAGCTCCATGCAGATAGACAGATGCTCCCAGCCCCAACCTTACACAGCATTTAAGCACAAAGTTCTTCTTCTGTTTCTCACCTGCCCCTTCAGAGGCAGATGGGAAATACTGATCGCCATTAGAGCCAATGGGAATTTTGCCATTGGTATCCACAGATCTGGGACTTTACCCAACAAATAAAGATGAGCAATCATTCATTGTCCTAGTTGGAGGAGAAAGTGATACAGCTGACCCAAAAAGCAGCTAATCCCCTGCTGTTCAGCTCCAGGAGGTTGTACACTTCATTTCAAACATGCCCTCCTCCTCCCAGCCTGCCCCACATACCCCAAGTGACCTCTGACCTCTAGTTCCTGGAAGTCCTCTTCTTCCTCCACCTCGTAGGAGAGGGTGTGGATCTTGATGTCGTCCGCGGAGAGGTCGATGAATTTGCTGTCGGGGTACTCCAGGCTGTCCTTGGTGGGCGAGCGCTCCTCGATGAAGGTCGTCTCACAGCACTCCGAGCCCAGGCTCTCGCCCCACGAGCGCAGCACGTTCTCAGAGTAGAGGATGATGTTGGGCCTGTAGTGAGACTCCACTGTCTGCTGCAGCATGCTGGGGTCCAGGAGCTGCTGCACGGGGTCACTCCTGCCGTTCTCCGGGCACCTCGGGGAGGACAGGCTGCCCGCTCTGTGGCTCTGGTACTGAGGGGTGGGGTACACAGAGACCAGACCATCTCGGCTCTCCGCCACTAAGTTCCTGGTGTTAATTAAACCATTCCTTTTCCCAGCCTCAGTGATCTTACTGTGCATCAGCATGCTGTTCTGCTCAACCAAGCCATCCATACTGGGAGGTGTCCGAGGCAGTGGGACTGGTGACCTTTATTTTGCCGTGCCTTAGAGCTCACGCTGGGTGAGTGGCTCCCATTTTCCTGACAGAGAAAGGAAACAAAAATGAAGGTGAGTACAAAGGCAATGAATTGAGGGACTCAAGTCAGCTTGTCTTCCATACAGTCTCAAGAGAAAACAGAGCCCCACATATGCACACATCCTGACTTAATTTTCCAAATGCACCCCCACTCAGAGAGGCAAAGAGCCTGTGCCCCATATCCATGGGGAACAGAGAAGCAGATGAGGTGAAATGTCTTGGTAGTGATGAACCCCACCAGAGAATGTCTTTGGTGCCTGCTCCAGCCTCCCACAGGTACACAGCTGTCATCCTGGGGACAACATCCCTTTCCTCTAAACATTTTTATAAAAGATGGGGAAAAAACCAACCAATCAACCAAACAAAAAAACCCCCACACAAACAAAAAAAATCTCCTAAAAGAACCATTTTAAGTTCTCAGAAATCTGCAACTGCAAAGGATGGGCAGGTGCTGTGTTCACCTGTTGGTGTCTGCAGCCATCCTTTGCCCTTGGCAAGTGCTTTCCTACCCTTTGAAAACTCATTTTTTTTCCAGCCCAAACACTTTCTCACCAGGCTGCTCATTTTTCTTAGGTGTAGCCAAAGGAAAATGCCTTTTGAAATACTGAATGCATTGGCCACAGCAACAGTAAGTTCAGGGGTTTGTTTCTGGGCATGACCATAGAGGTTACAGACATGTTCATAGTTCTTCGTATTAGATCCTCTAAGACCAAATTATTAATGTAGGATTACCTGCCCCATTGTGCTGTCTGGAGAAAACCAAAAATGAAATACACAAGAACATAAACATGTAATTTTTTTACTCAATTATTTCTCTCTATTTCCCTTTTATGACAACCTCTAACAGGGCAAGGTCTAGCAAAAGCCCGAAGTTATTTCCTCTTAAATCCAGACTTCAAATACTTTTAGTCTCTCTTTTGGATGCAAGAGGTATTTAAACCACTGCTAAGAGCTGTTCTAACACTACCAATGAAACAAGAATCTTGTTTAACAAAGAGGAGAGCTTGACCCAGTGTGCTGGCATGTTTACATTCACAGCACTTGGTTCAACATGCAGAAGCCCCATTTTATTGTGTTGCCAAGTAGTTCAGTGCTTCTCTTAAGTGAATCAGCAGGAAAGCTACAGAAGAGAAAGTTCACCATGGTGAGGTCCCATGGAAGGTACATGTGCAATCCAGGTAGCAGGAGCATTCTGCTGGGCCTCCAGTGGCTTGACCACAAACCTTCCACTTCTTCCTCCCACCTGCCTCAAAGAAACTAAATGAAAGTACATCCCCACAGGCAGAAGATGAGAAACACTCACCAACTAAAGAGTAAATTCTCAGATTTTGCTCAGTTCATCCTGAGTTGGCTTGGAAATTGTAAAAGGTCCTTCTTGTGTTGATGTCCAATGTATTCCAGACATCAGCCATCAGACCCACTGAAGTCAGAGGGACTTTACCCAAAAACTGCAAACCCTCTTGCAAACATTCTTATCCCTGCCACCTGTCAAGCCAACTGAAATGGTCAGGAGGAGTATGCCACAGACGTAGCAGAAACTGGAGGAAGAGTCACAAATCAAACAAGTGCCCTCCCAGAGAAATGTATGAAGAAGTCAACAATTTGTCAGTGCATGAATGGCTGGAAAACTTGGGTCAGGCCTTGCACCTCCCTATGGTCACATCATTCCAACAAAGTCTGGCTTAAGTAGCACTCAGGAAAATGCCATTTTAGGTCAGTTTTATTGCATGCCTTAGAGCTGTGTAGTTGCTCAGTCCTAGTGTGGATCTAAAAATCTATATGGCAGGTCCTCACCTCCTGTGCATTTAAACCAGTCTTGTAAACCAATACTACAGATTCTGAGTGACACTTCCCCCTTGGTAACAGGCAAAAAGTGGGAGAAAACATCCAAAATGAGGCAAGGACAAGACAGGAGCATCTTTCCCTCACAGAACTTCTCTGATAATAGGGATAATCCATTGCTCAGGACATCCTCCCTGGAGTCCCACATAGCAGTGCAGGCAGCATGCCTCAGGGAAGGTCAGCAGGGAGATATGGATGGCAGCATGCAATCAAGCAAAATGCTTTAACCCCAGGTGCATTTTAATCTGTAGCTGGCTGCCTGCCTCACCAGAGCCTGACCCAATGCTCTTGGCCCTGCAAGAGTATTGCTTAATGGGAAGAGGCTGATGAGACTCGGGCCTTTTCAGTTTAATATGTTCAGAGGGGAAAGAATGAGAAAGAAATCATTATATTAGTATTACTCCTGGAATGGTATCCCCTAGGCTGAGGTGAAGGTGTGAGAGAGGAGAGAGAGTGGCACCAGTGATTCTTAGGGGCAAAAGGCAGCTGTGCTTCTGCAGGGGCCCAGAGCCTTTATCCTGCCTGCAGGGACCCCTTGGACATGGATCCAGCCAGCCCACTTTCACTAGGGGTGTTCATGGACATGACCTGGGCCAGGCTCACACGCCTGTGACTCACAGGCACATCTTAAAATTAAGATTGCTCCAGTTTCTAAGTTCCCTGTAGCCCAGAATCCCTGGATGGCAGTGCCAGAGCAGGTAAACTCTGACAGATCACCTGAGGAAACTGGAGGGTGCCTTCTCTGCTGGGAGCCAAAGTTCAAAGCAGAAAAAAGCTCTCATTACCTATGACCACAGTGAGGTTTCAGAATGATGTTGACAGGAAAATGAAAATCATCAGAGCTCTTGAAATAAGAAAACTTTTCAGTCTGCTCCAAGATGCAAAGTTAATTTTAATTGTTTGGATTTGGGTTTCTTCTGTCTTTGCATGGTTTTAATTGTGCCACAAATCACTCACTGGAACTGAGACCGCCCAGAAATAATTCTGCATTTTCATACTTGAGACTGGAACTGGAAGGAAAAGCCAAGTTCAAGTTATTAACAGATAGATCTATATAATCAATATATCAACCGTCAATCTAATGTTTACCTTGGGGTTAGACATTTTTACGCCAGTGTACTATAAAAAGTGAGTCCATTAATTTTTTTAACCTTTGCTCTTTCCAATTTCTTGGATTCCCCCCTCCCCCTTTCTTATTTTAATGAGAAGCTGGAAGCAGTGCCAAGATCTTTAGTCTGCAATGCTGTGGTTTATTAAGCTATCACTTGTGCTACAGCAGAGCCCAGCTACAATGAGGAGCTGCAATGAGAGCTACGCTCTGCTGGGTGTTCTGCAGCCTCCTGCTATGATGGCAGTGCCTGACAAACTAATTAACCAGAGGGTGTGAGACAGAGAAATGCCAGCTGTAGGGAGGGCAAGGAGGGAACAGCTAAATGCTGTGCCCCAGGCTCTAGCAGACAAGAAGTGGAAGCCAGCTCAGTTACTGCCCACCATCCCAAAACTCCTTTGCTCTCCTGGGACCTGGCAGGATGATGTTTCCCCCTCTCGCCATGGGACTTTGCACAGCTTAAGGGTTCTTCAGCCTTGTCAGGCACCCAATGTCCTGTGTGAATAAGCAGCTGGGAAACTCTGAATTCAAACCCCCTGAATTCTGAACAAGTCATACAATTGAAACACTGGGCTATGGCTGAAAGGCCCTGGCCATCTCCTCACAGCAGACCAGAAGGACACTCATCCACGCAGACCAAGCACCAGCAGTCCAGCAGACTGGTTTATTGGCAATAAAACTGGAAGATGAAGGCAAGTGAGGCTGAAGGCAGAGTCTCCATCTGCTGTCAAAGCCTAAGGCTGTACCCTCTGCCTTTCCCTGCAGATCTGGCAGGTCATCAGCCAGGAAAAAAAGGCTCAAAAACTCGTGTGCATCTGCAGGGAGGTACTGGATTTTAGTGGAAATCTTTTCCCCATGAAGACAGTCAAGCACAGGAAAAAGCTGCCTAAGGAGGTTTTGAAGCCCCAGCCAAATGAAGCTCTGAGGAACGTGGTGTGGAGTTGACCCCTCTTTGAGCACAAAATAGAACTGGAGACCTCCTAAGATTCCTTCATCTTGATTATCCTATAATTCAAATCCCTCTGATCCTTACAGATTCTCACCTGTTTCCCATGCTCCCGAAAAGACATGTACTGATCCCAAATCCCTCAGTCATTCTAAATCACCAGAATGACAAGAAGGGGCAATAGTGACCCTTTGTGCCAGCAGCAGAAACTGATTCAGCCTCAGGATTATCAGATTCAACAAAATGCCCCTGGGTTTGAAGCTGGTTTCCTCTCTGCCAGCACAGAGAAAGCAGAGGGAAGAAAACTCTCTTGAAGAGCGATCAAGCCCCACACCAAGAAAGGAAGTTGCAGATTTCCTGGCGTGAGCTTTCAGGTAAGAGGGAGTTTCTAAACACAATGCAATAGGCTTCAGCGTAGTTTGAGGTATTCCAGACATTTAGAAACTGCAACAACAAACACAGACCTTTTGCATGAGAGAAATCACAGGCAATGTATGGATCTGGGGTGCTGATTACAAAGTGAAATATTTAAGAAAATGAAGGGGGAAAAAACCCTTTCCCACTTGTATTTTTCTTCTTTGTTTTAGCTGGGCTTATTAAAGTAGGTTTTGTTTTAAGGGAATGCTGTATTTCAGCAGCTGGAATTCCTTTTGCCCTATTAAGTAAACTACAGGGAGTTTCGTAAGGCAGTGCAACTAACTCACACTGGGAAAATTAGGAATGCATGCATTAGTGATAGCTAAATGTTTCATTGCTAACAGTGGAATTAAAAAGACCTCCATGCTATTTTGGTATTACCAACATGCAGCAAATCCACTGTGAGATGTGATCTGTCCTCCTAAAAATGAGGAACTTGGAGAATGGCGAAATACCCAAGGTCATGTCAAGACAGAGCTGGAAATAAAATCCAGGTCTCTTGATTGTCTGTGCAGAGATATATGCTAAAACAATTACCATCTGCATATCTGCCTGAATAATTGATTACTTAATTCAGTATCTGAACTAAAGAATGGAGTGGGGAAGAAAGGAAGAATTACCTTGCGTTAACCTAAAATATAATGTTATTCCTGCAAAAAAGCATTTCCTTCTGAGCAGATGGAAGCATTTTGCCTGAGCTAAAATGAAATGCAAAGTTTCATTTATTTATTTTTAATTGAACAAGCTGGCTTTTAATTCACTATGCCTCAAGTTGCCTCCAAAAAANNNNAAAAAAAAAAAAAAAGAAGAAGAAGACACATTCAGACTTTTCTAGTAATTCTCCTTCACAACTAAATTCTTCAGCCTTAACTCTTAGTGGGGTTCAGTCTGAACTCACTAGTTTTTTCATTCACTGCATTTTCCAGATAATAAATAACTGGCCTAACAGCATCTTGCTGTGGTGTAAATAACCCTGGCTGTTGTGAAAGGCACTGGTGTAAAAACACCTTGACACTTGTACCACTTCTGGCAATTCCTCTGCAGAGTGAAAGCAGTCAGAAAGTCTGACTGTATTATTTTCTGCTGTGTTTTTAAGAGTCTCCCCAGTACAGCAGACCAGGACCATCATACAACCTCAAATGTATCCAGCATTACCTGTGAGCTCCCCACACCCATTTCAAACTGGGGAGATTGAGCCATGAGGAGCGATTCTTACTTTAAGAGCTTCCAAAAGAACCCCGAGAGTCTCTCCCAGGAGTACCAACATCACAGCATCACCTGGCCCTCTTGGTCTGCCTGCTGGCTGAATCCTGTGCCTCCCCTTGGACCTAAAATCCCTGTTTAACTGTGCTGGGGACCAGGCTGATACACAGACAGGAACACCCAAATGTGGGTCCAGGAGTGGCCCTACTCACTCCAGTCTCATTCCTGATGGGCAGCCAAGCCCCCAGAGAGCCCAGTTCTTGCCCACACCCTGCTCATCTGGTTCTGCTTGCTTTCCCACACTGTGTGCAGGAAGCAAAACAGGACAAGACACTGCCTCACACTTGTTCTGCATGTAAACCCACAAAGCTGTGCTCCAGGCTGGGACTTGAGGTATTCCTGAAGCACAGATAGAAAACAAAGAGATGACGGGACAGGAAGACAGTGTGGTGGTGCAGACTTGGCACATAATTACAGTTTCTGTATCTCCTGCCCCAAGCAAAGCACCCAAGGGCTGTAAGTCACTTTACTAGAAAAACACTGTAAAATTACTAGAGTCAGTTCATCTGGGCAAGGATGATTAGAGTAAACAGAAGGTTCTAGGGTCATAAAATCAGCTGTGCTCCATAAGACTTAGAAAAATTGCAGAGCCAGGACTACAGCGTGGGACAAAATCTTTACAGAGTAAGTGATCTAGCCATGGTGAGAGTGGTAGCTGGAGGCAGACAGGGCAAGCAGGGAAGAATGGAGCAGCTGCATCAGTGGGGCATAGTCTGACCTTTACAGACCTTTCTTAACCCTACACTCACCCCTCCCTGCAGAAACAAGAAAGGAAATGAAAAATGCTGATGCCCATTAGACTTGCGGCATGGACTGAACACGAAGAAGAATCCTATCCCCCCTGTTCTCTGGGAGGAGAAGGAATATAGGACCCCAGGGGCTTCTATATGGGAGGCACAGCCTGTGGGCTGGCAGCAGATCCCCAACACAACCTTGCCTCCATGATCTTGTGAGCCACATGCAGCTGGAAGAAGGGAGGTTGTTCTGTTGCAAAGAGCACAAGGATAGGAGCTGGAAGCTGGGTGGGTGACATGGGGACTGGATAAGGCATTGCATGCCGCAGGCAGCTGCTGTGGGAGATGTCCTGAAGGAGCACACTGAGCACAGCTCTCCTGCAGGACCTGACACCAGGCTGGATGCCTTTCCTAGGTCCTTTCTCTAGAAGCTGAACTATTTGACTATGCCCCATCCCTGGAAGTTTTCGGGTTGGTTGAGCCCTGAGCAACCCGAGCTAATGGAATATATCCCTGTCCATGGCAGGGGACTTGGAACTACATGATCTTAACATCCCTTCCAACCCAAACCATTTTATAATTCTGTCCTTTTGCAAATACCACTCCAGAGCTCTTTGTTCCTCCTGGGGAATTTTAAGGTGTTTGAGCAGTCAATCAAGGCACACAAACCCCATCAAGCCTCTGCTAGAATTATGTCAACTTGGTGTGAACAGTCAGTTCATTCTCCTTGTGCCTCAGTGAAGTCTCCAAGGGTAAGGACAGAAATACAGCACGGATTTGGATAGTTATTGGTAAATGAGGGAACTTTGCACATTCAGGTTTTATAGAGACACACATACAAATACACATCCATAGGGAAGCCAGGTATAAAACTGGCACTGCTAAAGGCATGCATGGACTTACACCACTCATGCACTGCACCACTGCTTAGAAATGCAGTCTTTGCTTGTGCAGTGAAAACAACCAATCTGTCACTCTTCTGATTTTACAGCACCAAATTCAAACCATAGAATCTTTTGATTCTTAGGTGCTACAGGTTAGACCAGCTCCAAGTGAATCCTCAGGGTCACAGGCATCTACATCTGAAGAGAAGAATTTTGCTGTGATCCGTTACTCAAAGTAGTTCTCAGCTTTTTCCCAGAGAAAAGGTGCTCAGAAACAATTGACATGATAGCTGGAGGATGTGTACTCAGACACTTACACACAGCCACTATTCATGTTTGTCAAAGCAAAGCCAATGAACACACAGAGTATTTTTTTCTCCTGTGCGCACCTCTGCAGTTATTTTCCTTTTTTTCTCCCCAATTGCACTGTATAAGCAATAACCTGTAAAAATTCGAGTCTTCAAAGTGAAGATGACAAAATTTGGACTCTTAATAACCACATATGTAATCTGCAATTTTAATAACCCCATAGACAGTATTAAAAAACTCTCCTGGAAGCATTTTACAGCTGTCTGCAGATATGAATTTGCAGTAGAAAGAAAGACAAAAAACCCTTATCCAACCACGTTGCACATTTTCCATGATACTGTCCACAGAAGCAAAAGCATTTTAAATCCTGAGAGCATCCTTCCTCAAGTTAAATGTGTTGTGGTGGTGCCTGTGTACACCCATACTGCATTACATCTGCATTTGTATAAGGAAGAGACCTCCTCTGTGTGTGAGATTTATTCCAGAGTGTGTGGCACCAGTGGTGTGAGACATCTGCCTGCCCACTTAATGAGAGGAGACTTCATTTAATTCCTGCAAATGAATTTATCCTACACACACCCTGGCATGACCTATAGTTACCAAAACTGCCAATAAAATGTCACCTTGTCCAGTAAAATCAGTCTTTGTCTTAGGAGCCAGGTAATTTGAAATTAATACTAACCATCTACATGCAGCCACTCTAAAGATGACAGATAATTAACTATAATTAAAACTAAGTCATTTAAATACATGCATGTAAAAAAGTGCATTCTCTGTTCTGATTGCCTTTTAGAATACACAAAAATCCCCCTCTATGTGCCAGTTAATGCATCATCCTGAGTTTAAGACCATTAAAGCATCTTTTAATTGTTGCTAATGCTCTGTTTATACCAGATTAATATCTAATTAATTGCAGTTTGAATATTTAATCTATCTGGAAAGTTCAGAATTTTTTTTTTTTTTTTTTTTTTTTACTTCTTTCTCTTTCATCACACACGGAGGCTACAGCTTCCCTCCGGTGATTTTGAAGGCACAATTCAACAGATTGCTCTCTGGAGCAACTCCTGCCACTCCTGCTCCATGTTCTATCCGGGAGGGAGGGGGTAAAACCCCACCACCACCGCCAGTCCCACACAGACCGCTGCACCTCTCCCCCTGCAGCACACTCCTGACTGGGGAGCGCTACCAATCCTATTCTGGGAAGGCTTGTACTCCTGGAGTGCCCATTCCAGAAAGGTCTTGGTGCATTTGCCAGCCTCCTCTTACTGAAGAACTGACCCTTTGCGGGATGCTTTAGTGATACCCGGATACCCCATGCAGAAGGACGTGGCAGGTACGGGGGACTTACCCAATGTCACCCCTCTGCCACCGATAGCAGGGACCACTGCTGTCTCCTTGCCTCAACCATCCCTTTCTCCAACTTAGCCGTCACTGCTCTCAAACTAGAGGATGGGAAGGAAAAGAAATTCAGTCCGGCCTCTCTCCGGAGCAGGATAGCGAGGGGAACAGGCAGCTGCGACTGCCAGGAGCTCAGCATCTCCACTGCCTGCCCCCGGCTCGGGGTCTGCCCCCACATACCCCTGCACAACCCCTCTCCACCTTCCCTGGGCTGGCAGGGCAGACGGGAGCTGGGGGAAAAACTGCTCTGCCACAGTGCGCTAGATGGGATTCCTCATGGGGAATAGGAGGGAAGGGAAAAGGAGAACCCCGTGCGCACTTTCCCTTCCAGTGCTCCTAGTCTCGCCGCGGCGCTGGAAAAGCCCCTTCTCTCCGCAGACCCCGCCGGGCAAGACGGGGCATGGTAAAATGTGCTCTCCGCAGAGCATCGGGGAAGCACCTCTGCGAGCGGCCCCGCTCAGCCCCCGCGCTTCCCCGCGCTCCCCCCGGAGTCTCTCCGCCGCGGCGGCTGCGGGAGCCGCGGTGCCCCCGCCTCCGCTCCGTGCTCCGGAGGATGCTCCAGAGGATGCTCCGGAGGATGCGGCGGAGCGGGTGTTTGGTGCGTCGCTGCCCGGAGGGGATCGGGCAGGGTGGGCTGGGGGGTCACTCACCTCCCTGCAAGGTGACCCGCGGCGCGGTGCTCCCGCTGG